>CAKNWU010050341.1:0-22533 GCA_932072015.1 Andricus quercustozae
CACAGCGGATCCCAATACCGTTTCAGATTAAAATATTGCATCGTTCATACACAATTATTATTAATATAACTATATATAATTAGAATATAAATTATGAAAACATTATCGTTTCTCAATTAAAACTAAAAAACCAACAGAAAGTATTTAAAAAATGGTTAAATTTTGTTTCCATAGCAACTGATTGCTACTCATTGAATTAGTAAGTCGGCACTACTAAGCAGATTAGTAGAATACCCTTACTAATTCATTTAGTAACATAAATCTTACCATTTCATTTAGTAAAAACTGATCAAATTACTAATTTAACAGTCAGATACGCAGTATAAATATAATCATTGGATTTTATTTTGAAAAATGTTTGGAATAAAGCTTACTTCTAAAATACTCACAGATACTATAGGTAAGAATAAATGCACCACAGACTCACCTGTAACAGAAACATAATACTTCCATTAATTTTAAATCATAAATTATACATTATATCGTTTATGCGATTTTCGAACATTATTTGAGAATAGATTATCATAAATGCAGATTAAAATTACTATCGCAGAGTTTTGTAAATTTTATTTATTATTTCTTTCGGATGGTAATGCACTCATACGAAATATGTAAGGCGATGTATCAAAAATTCGTGTTGGCATACTATCGGGTGTTCGAGTCCCTGTAGCCATGAAAATTTGCATGCCTGTTTAGCTTTCATTAAAATCAATTAATTGATTATTTAATCTAATCTTTTTTTTATTAAAATTTGATTGATTTCAAGACTATTAAGTCTAGCATTTGCGTAAAACAGATACAGTTGTTTTATTATTCAACCGGTTTAATTTGCGTATTTTTAAGCGTGAAGTAATTTACATCAATTCGGAAACTTCAAAATTTGGGGGTTCTAAAATTCGGATACTTTCAACTTAAAATCCCGCAACTTTCTCTCGGACTCTGTAAATCAAAAAATGATTCTTATCTTTAAAGTATCAGAAATAAAATTTCAAAATCATAAGAGAAGGAATTAATTTTGAATCTTTAAAACTTTTATTTTTTATTAAAATGTACCGTAAGGGAAAAAATTTAAAAGGTTTTATATGAAGTGAACGAATTTAAAACCTATAGCTATACCTAATCTGAAAGCTTTATCTGTTTATCTGGATTTACTTTAAAGAGACAAGAGGTGGAAGAAAAGCAATTAAAGGCATTTGAGATTGTTTTTTTCTTTCTGATTACTCGAAGGAATGACGGCACAATGCGAGAGTTACACCTCCATCGGCTATTTTAAAGTTCTTTAAAGTTTAAACTTCTACCGTTATATTCCTTATAGTGCTGACAGGTTTATAGTCATTTCTTATACCAGGAGTGCAAAGGCTCCTGGTACGTTTCCTCGCTATTTACGGCAGTAAATCATTTAACCCTTCGATTACACACTGGGTCAATTTGACCCACAACAAATTTTTGATCGAGAAAGAGTTTCCATATAAATTTTTAGCTTAAAATATTAACAATTAAAAAGGTTACAATTTCTTTCGTGAAATTCAATTAAAAAAAATATTCGTGAATTTTTTAAAGTATGTTAAAGACTTTAAATACACTTATTATGCTTATAAATTACTTTAACATACGTGAAAGTATGCCTCTAAATTTTGGTAAGTATAAAGGTTCAGTAGTTGTGAAGTTATAGACGATCAAAAAGTGAACAGGGTCAGATTGATCCAGAGTGCAGGAGATGTTCGAAAAAATAGGTGTGTACTCGAAGCGTTAAGCAGATAAAGCCTTTTCCAAATCATATATAATTTACGTTCAAATCCCGATAATATTAAGAGCTTAAAAATAATTTTATTCAAGAAGCATTTTTAAGTCAAAATATTATTCAATTAAAGCCATATCCGTGATGGGACGATAATTATCGCCAGAAACAATGAATTGACAATGTTTTTATACTTTTTAGGATTTTAAACTTAAATAGTTTTAATTTATGAAGGTTTTATGTTGAAATATTTTAAAATTTTGGTTTTTGAAATATCAGCTGCTTCAATTTTCAATCATTTGGTTATTCGTCCGAAATTTCTGGACAAGTAGACAAGGTAAGTAAAATCCACTAGTTTGATTTGATTTGTTTATTAGTGATAACCCAACAGTTACAAGTAACGAATAACAGGGTTATATCAAATTTTTCAACAATGTCAAATTTGAAGCCCATAACAATGGAACATTAATTAATTTAGAAGCTTTGAGAAATAACAAATTTTAATCTTGAAGGTTTGAAATTCAACAATTAAAAAATTAAACCTTCCAGTTTGCACCCCCATATATTTCAAAGGATTGAAAATGATGAATTTCTCGGAGAAAAAAGATTATTATTTGACATGGACAGCAGACGTTTTTTGTAGAGCTTATGCACGGAAAAGCGATATAAATGTCACCGTGTCTCATTTCTAACTCTAAAAAATTGAAGAATTGCTTTAAAAAATCTTAATTTCACAGTTTCAAATTGAACTATTTAAAATAAATAAGTCTCTTTACGATTATATTGAAATGTTTTAATATGAAAGCAATCAGTTTAAAAAGTTTTTCTTCCAACCATTTTCTGTCAAATTTGCCAAATTATTTTATACAATATTCAAATGCAAAAAAAATTGTTCGAATCTATCACATTTTTCCCCTGATTCTATACAAATTGTCATCAAATTAAAACGTTAAATATTATTCATTTTTATAGCATATTATTGAAAATCGATCAAAGCAACAATGATTTGAAAGTACAGTATAAAATATTGAAAATTGCAAATTTTAAGGTTAATATAACTTCAATTGGGAATGTTCGTAATAATGGAAATTTTCCCATTCATTTTCAGCGTTTAATTCGAAGTGTGTACGTAATTCAATAATACGCTTTCTGTACAAATTAAGGAATTGTCAAAATAATAGAAATATTATTTTAATAATTACATTAAGCCTAAAGTAGAATTAGATTTTAAGCTAGATACATACAAAGATGAATTGGAATGACTTTTCTTTTTCTGAATCATTTACTTTTAATACTTTCAAACTTTAAACATTTGAACAAATGAAATAGTTAAATTATTAAAGGTTAATTATATTAATTATTAATAATTTGTAATTCTATTATTATATGAATAAATAATAAATAAGAATCTCACATAATTTAGAATGCATTTCCAGTTTCGGTAGTGCCTTAACTCTAAATATCTCGCTTCATATATGTTTATAGCACGAGCGACAGCTTTATAACGCTCATGAAAATAATTTAATCAAAAAGTACGAGTCAACCACGACCGACAAAATGGCAGCTATACTTTTCCAACTCGCGTAATTGTGAGCATAATTGCAGCCTCTTTGTTTCTTCAATTACACGTCTAGACGGGGAAGTGGGGTTCCCAAGGGAGAAGGGCAAATAAATGGGAAGAGGGCAGAAATGATGGTGGCTAGGAATTTTTATATGAAATGATCTACCGCCTTATTTCATGGTCGCGGTCTCTTTACCATCGCCGCACCGCACCACCGCCATAAGCCTTACTCGTAATTTAACACCATATGGAATTACCACGTCTACTTAAGAGTATTTAAAATTGGAAATAGGTGCTCGAATTAATTGTTACGTAATAGTTTTGTATAGGAATAGTTCCTCCAGGAAGTATTTAAAATTGTATTTATAATCATTTTTAACTCCTTAAAGGGAGTAGGATCTCCTTCCAATTTAGATAGGTGAAGCATTGAGGATGTTGCAAATCAGTTGATATGTCAGACATATTTCCATAAGCCTTTTACGTCTAGTGTCAAGTTTAGAATTTTTAATAGCTTATTTCCGCAGGCTAATTAGATCAAATAAAAGAACATTTTTAATGACAAAAAATCTCAGAATGGAGCTTGAATTAAGCAAATATTTTAGCAGTTCTAATAAAAGGCTAGTTTTGAAGTCCACGTAAAAAAAACTCAATTTTGTTCGATAAATTGATAAGCAATGGTACAAATTATAACATCAAAAATTAGTATTTTTAAATACCAGAATAAAATAGTTCAAATTTAAAACATGATTTTTTTTAATCTTGAATCGGCAGGTAAGTACCAAACAAAGCGGTTCTACCTGTAAAGGAGGCGGTAGATATCCCGTCGTCAAAGGAAGATTCCCCAGGAAAAAAAAGTTAAACGGTTTTCATCGTCGTCTTTAGAGGGAGGCGGTTTAACTTCCTGAGGAGGCTTTTCATCGTGCGAATATCGAAGAATTTGTCGCTTCGTTGGAAGCGGGTTGAGCGAGAAGACATCAAAGCAAACTTGTGCAACCCCCTCAGCCTCCCCCTTAATTTTCCACCCTTTAACCCACTCACCCCTATCTGCTCCACAATACCCATCCCTTTTATATTACCTCTATATCTATATATTTTCCTGGGCTCCTCGTAATAATCATTTATTATCTCAGCAAGAAATAATGAGTGTAACGATGTTATGAAGTTGCGAAATCGAGCCTTTGTTTAAAAATTAGCTGCTGCTGCTACATATTCTTTACCCTAGTGACTTTGGATCCATGGTCCTGATTTTATATATAGTGCTGCAGAATTAGGATTATCGTTCAAGTAAATTAATGGCTTACTATAATTATCATGCAAATGTTTAAAACATAGAGAAAAATTATGAATGATAATTTATCAGAGGATTTGATTGATAAATTATATTACAAAATCAATTGAAAAGGAGAATTTGGAACTTTCAATTTGGTAAGCTTAAAAATTTGGAGAAATGCGAGTCGGGAAGGGTAAAAATTTAGAGATTTAAATTTAGAGGGTCTCGAATTTCCAAGTTTAAAACATTCTGAAATTGACCAATATTAAAAAAGAACAATTAGCTTCACTATAATTCATAATTTGAAAACTGTTTAATATTAAATAACCCGAGATAGTCTAACTTAAAAATGTTAAAACGTCCAAATTTAAAAATATAGTAAAATTCAAGCATTTCCAAATGTCTAGCATAAGGAATAAAAGAATTCAAATTTTAAATTTTAAACGCTTCTAAATTTTTAAGTAGTGGACAAATGGCAAAATAGCCCATAAATGTGAAATCGCCCAAACTCAGTAACGAATAATAAATGTGATCAAAATATTTACCAGGTTGGGAGTTTTGCTGACATATAGACGTTTTTTGATACAATAATGTAAACTGTTTAATTCAAATTTATTTAACTTGGAACACTTTATTTAAAATTATAATTTTAAATAAAATGTTTAGAAGCTATACACATGTTTATTTTTTAAAGGATCAACATTTTCAATCGTCAATTTAAAGTATTTCAATTTCAAAGAAACTATCCAAATATCCAATTGTCCAATTTTAAAACTTTAAATCTCAAATTATTAATAACAATGATTATTATTTTTGAATGATTCCATAAAAAATTATTTAATTTTGAATGTTTAAAAAATGTTGTTCATTAAGATGAAAGAAGCTTGTCTTTTTACTTGACTCTCGTCTAACTTTTTTTTAGTTTCAAAAGAAGATAGTTTTTGTAAAATTAAAAGAAAAAAGTTCACAACATCAAGTCTTCAGGATGATTGACCATTAAAATTTGACAACTCTAAATGTGCAATTTTAAGTTGTAAGTTGTAAGAATACAAGGTTATTGCTTCCTTTGAGATTTTTTTTGCGAAATTCTCTTGGATTTTTTTTCAGAACTTGTATTAATCTCTTTACAAGGGAGAGGGGGGGGGGTTTCTAGATTATTTGCAACTTTTATTTAAAAAAAATTTTTTAACTGAAAAATATGTTAAAGGCATGTACATTTCTATTAAGACAGTATATCATTTGTAGTTAATTGATACTACTTTTACATTCACACAATCTATCATGAAAATAAAAATATATATCTGCCTTTGATTCACAGAAATGATAAAAGACATAAATGAGCACGTCTCTCTATTGAGTAGAAAGTTTTATTTTATGAAATAAGACCGAGTTCACAACTCTTAATTTCCAAAAAGAGCGCTAGAACTCTCATTTGTATTACACGTCATGAGAGACTATACTGCAAGTGTCCGTAAATAAGAAAATAAGAAAACGCATCCAAATCGAAATCAAATCGAAATTGACTCATTCCCAATGACTTTCTCAAATTGTGTGAAATTCCCAGGCCTATCTTCATCCTGGGAACGATGGGGGCGGTCGAAAATCTTAAATCCATGGACCAAAAAGGCAGGCAAACACGTCTGTGATCCGAGGCGACAAGATACGTATGGAATCGCTCTTATTAATGAGCAGACATTCTCAACGGGCTTTGGAGCCTTGCTTGCCACAGATATGCGATCCACGGCGCGAACTCGAAGTCAAAGAATTCGCGAATATATACCCCAAGCGCGTATGCCCGGCTGAAAAACAGATGGCGCATGCACGATGACGTGGATTTAGTTCCTCTTTTTCTTTTTCTTTTTCTTTTTCGATCAACAGCTATTTCACTAAACAGCATCAGGAACTCGCCAGTGACTAGAAAATGAGCTGTAATATCACACGCCCGTTTACGATGGGCATTCTAAATGGCTCAAGGAATTTTAAACTCGCCATTACCTAAATTATTGTATTCGCAAAGTATTCAAGAGTAACGTGTGAATGAGATAACTTCCGAGGCGAGATAGTTCATGATATGTGGATCGTGCCTTTGGAGGTATGCTGAGTAGTAGTTTAAGAGGGTCTTATCTTCCGATTAAGATGAGTGTTAAAAATTTCTATGAGGGGGAACAATTTATGGAAGGTGTGTAAATTTAATGGTTTGAAAGATCGTGGTTAGGTTGAAAATATAATATACAAAAAAGGATAGAATAAGCAAATAACAAATATTATATGAGTCCCACCAAAAACACCTACGATGCAAAAACTTGGCTAGGTACAATTAAATGAAGTTGTGAAACAAAATTTGCCCAATTAAAATCGAAAAATAATAATTAGCATTAAATTATTACTCTAAATATCACTAAAACTTATTTTAAAAGTCCTCTTCTTTCGTTAATAAGCTTCTGCATAATTTTGTTTATCGAAACGTTTGACTCTAATATACATTCAATACCGTCAAGTTGTTATAATTGAACAATTTTGTTTATAAATAAATTTTCTTCCCAGATTTCAATTCTTAAAAAAACATTTAAAAAATGTATTTTTCAATACTTGCATTCAATTAAAGTTAGCCCCGGAAAAGAAGACTTTTCGTACCGAAATTTCGATGTACAAATAGCCAGAATTTTGTGATACGAGTAGACACTGACATTAATAAATTCAATTATATATGATGAAATGAGTACAATTTTACAAAGTGATGATAATATTATACATTCTTGAAACATATTACTAGAAAATAGTACTCCGCACTTGCAATTACAACTTTATGTTAACCAGACTATTATAAATTCCTGAAAATTGTACAACAGAATATTACCGCGTATACCGACAGTAAAAATGTTACGTTAATTGGTCCAATATATGTTGCTGTAACCGTGCGAAAAGCTGAACAATTCAGTTTTTTATGATAAAATATACTATTTTTCAAACGATTACAGATATTACAGAATGCCGAAATATATAACACTGAAGAATATTATCGCACACTCACAACTTAGATTCTCATAAATTCCTCAAATATAGCAGTAGAGCAGAGTATTGCGCATGTCTAGTTAAAGTTTGGTGTTAATCGGTACCATAGAAATTGCAATAGACGTCAACGAAATAAAAGAGCAATTTTTCTCTTTAATATCCTCAACATTTTTTAACTAATGAAGGTATCGTAAATTTCTGAAAAAACAGCACTAGAAAATGACGCCGTGCATACCTAGTTAAAATTTTGTGACAAATAGTTTAATATAGGTTTGTTTGTGGCCCTTGACAAAGGTGAACAATTCTACTTTTTATGGGTTTCCAGAGAAAAAATGTTCCGGTTTTGACTCTCCCCAGCTCAATTCTTTACAAAATTTATATGGTTTTGCGTTTTACGGCTCTCAGTCAAGTTTCATTAACATCGGTTAAGATTAATTGCACCGTCAATCCAATAAAACACAAATTGAAAATAATATAGGGACCCGAATGTAAAATGAAAAAGGTACCCAAAAGATTGCACCTTTTTTATTATTAATAATGTCATTAAAATCAGAATTGTAACACCTTTCAAGGCGTTCAAACTTGAAAATCTTCTACCTAGAAACCATCCACGTTTTCCAGCATTGCATCTGTGAACTATCCACATTTAAAAGCTTTTTAATCTGAAATACCCAAAATTTAAATCTAAACATTCTAAAGCAACGACTTTCCAAGTTTTAAGTTTAAAAGAATCAAAATTTGAGAGACTTGAAGTTAGAGAGCTATCAAAGTTAAAAATTAATGAGTGAATTGCACATTGGAGAGAGGTTTTAGAGATAGAGGCACGAATGTGCTGTCCTAAGTGCCTGAAGTATGTTGGAGGCGTTGAAGATGTTGAAGACGTTGAAGGCGTCGACATTAGCCTCAGGAACTTGGTGAAACAAGCTAAGGCAAGTATCAAGACTCTATATTAGCTTGATGCCAGCGTAAGCCTGATCAAATTAAGCCTATAGGCATCTTCCTTTCCACCTCTCTAATCTTCTCTTTGATAACATGTGTTACGATTAGGTGTGGAGTCTCTCAAGATCTTGAAACTTTGTCGGTGGCAAGTTTCCGTTTGATAGGTTGCACCGCCTAGTCCTTATTATATCATATTTTCCTATAATAAGCTTCCTTGGTAATAAGTGCGCCAACCGAAACTCCAAACTTGATTACAATTAGAAAAATAATTTAAGTTAGTGTCTGAACTATACTTCCATGACTAGAAATTTCAATGTAAGAAATTAATTAGGAAAAATTTAAAAAAATAATGATAGTATTGTGGAAATTGATGGTATGGATTCTTGAGAGTATTTAAATTTTGAACAATTTTAATTACTGAAAATTAATCAAAGTAACCGTTCCTATAACTAATTTTAGACTGAGTTATATTTTTAGGACTTCATTCTCGGCCTGAAGTCGAAAAATAAAAAGATAATAGCACCAGAAAGAAGAATTCCTTGTGTCCCGAGGGAGTACAATTTTGGTACCGTCTCTTTTTGCTTAATGCGAACGATTTTTCGTGAGTCCCAACAGAGGGAAAAGCTGAGAGCGCACTAATGGTCGGTTGGAACTTAAATAACGATGGGAAAGAAGAGTAGATAATATAGTGCATATTTTCACATTCCCGACCTAGCTATTACTTTCAAGATCACAGTAGTAGGTTAATGCACGCGCCGAGCGTCGATAAGGTTGATAGGTAATGTAAAGTTAATTTATTGCTGGTAATAACAAATAATGCCTATGAAAGATGACGTTAATCTCTTCTAAACGATCTTGGCACTCCGCCAGAACACTTTATCATACCACTTTCAGGAGATCTATAGAACTATAAAGCTTGCCTTCGTGATTAATTATTATTCTTGAAAAGATTAATAATTACATATTCTATTGTCATTTTTCGCTTGAATTGAAATCTCTTAAAATTGGAAGTACTATAAAAGAGCGTGCATTAATTTTGATAGTTTTCCGTTTCTTTTTGTTTGAATTTTTACAATAGTTAAAATATATACATTATCAATACTTATCTCTTATTTATACGCCTCCTTTATACCATTAGTTTTTTGATTCCGCAAAATTTGTAATTGAAACTGTAAGCGACTACACGTATAAAAAAAAAGTTTTGCAAATTTTAAATATCATCTGGTATTCTTAGTATCAGCTTTACCCTTGTTGGTAGCTTTTTTTGCCCGCTGTTTATATAATTTTGATTCATGCTTTTCGATGTTGGGTGATTAGTCTAGCAGGTCCTGGAAGTGGTGTTTCGAGGGAAAGTAGCACAACATTTTGCATCGGCTCGTCTCCCAAAAGTGATTTACGCCGACACATCTACTTACCACTTAACTTATGGTGTTTACCGATTCAATTAGAAGGTACAACCCCGACTTTCTTAAGATAAGATACATTTGTTTCGGCATTAATTTACCGAAACGCCCGGTTGTCATAACAAAACTATAATAAACCGAGTGGGTTGGCCCGGCGCCAGTTGTCGGATGGCTTTCGGAGTTCATAAAATACTCGAAATGGTTCGGACGACATTGTTTTTGCTCGAGATGACTCCAATCTATTTATTCGAGCACGGCAAGTGCAATAAATCCGCTCTGCGTCTCCATCCGGCTAATACCATCGCATCGCTCGATCCTCAATTCCTCATCGATATTCCCATCTCGATTGAAACCGCCTATTGAATTACATTTTTACAGTTCTTGTTTTTATTTATTAACAAATTTATATTATCCTTCAAAAGAACCTCATATCTTTCTACTGGATTATTAATGGACAATGGTCATAAATAATTTCGATTCAATTTGGCATCAGAGGAGAAAATATTCCCTTTGTTATCATTTTCATTGATGTAGTAGTATTTGCACACGACAAATATGTACGTCTCTTTTGTGAAAATATTGTTGACTATTTATTTTGGCACGGATAATGACAAATATACTGCATTACATTGTGTCTCATTGTTTTAGTGTCTACGGATCGTTAAGGAATGCGCAAACCTGAATGAATTTGCAATTGTCAAATATTAATGGAGAAATATCAGTTGAAACTTAGAAAAAAGAGAATATATAATAATCCATTACTCCGGGTAAAAAGTTAGTATATTTTATGCAATTATTATTTCCGTAGTCTATAACTAATATCTCCACTAGATATCTATTTTCAGTGGAATTTCAAAACTTTGAAAACACTTTTGGTAGGAGACTTCGAAATCAAAATATTTTTCGATTCATACCTTTTTTTAAATTTGAAAGTTATATCTAGCGTTAAGTTAAGAAACATCCGGTACTCACAGACGACCAAGAATGCATTCTTATTTGAAATTTTTAGGATTAACTTCTTTTAATCACAAAATTGAAACCGTATTTGAATTTTTTTAAATGGTTTAAATTAAAGAATATTTTTTTATTTAAACAAAGATTCCATAAACCGACCAAACGTTTGTTACAGCCAAAATATTGAAAACCTATAAATAATAAATACCCAAATCTCAGGTAGTGCTACAGCTTCATCCATTCGAGTATAACCTAGACAAGCGCTGCTTAACTTCGGCGATCGAACGAGAAGCTTTAACAAATTTCATGTGCCCAAGCGGACACGATAGAAACTTGAAGAACTCGAAATTTGTTTCTCAATTTAAATTAAATCGAGTGCTAGCCTCCGACTTGTGCTTCGAGCCTCCAACTCATACTGAAGTTTCACACTAATTGTCGACAATCGCCTATTTTGCGAACTTCTATCAAAATAGCTATTTCATAATTTCTTAAAGAGTCTCTTACTTTTATAACTTTTAATAAATTTTAGTCACGGCCAAATCAGAGTAAGAAAATGATAAAGCTTTGACAATGGCAATTGAACATGTACACTGGAACGTGAAAAACTTTCAGAAGTCTTTCAAAATTGCTTTAGCTTTAGGCTTTTTTAGATAAGTAGTACATCGAGCGAATTTACCCATTTGTTTGTGGTTTCTGTTATTTTTCAGATTCGTCATATTGGTTGTGTCAAAAATAATTAAGAATATAATGTCTGATGCATTTTTGAGAATAGTATATTATAGACACAGTCATAATTTCTGCTCATATGGAAGAATTTTGAAGATTTTTTTATTTTAATATAAATTTAGGGAAATATTTTAAATTGCAGAAATTAAAATTTTTTAATTTATGGTAAAATAAATTACCAAAATTTTTGAAATTTTTGAAAATTTATGGAAATTCAGAGTATTTACAAAATTTTGTTTAATTTCCGGAAGTTTTCCGTAATTTATGGTAATTTGTAGTAAATTATGGTCATTTATCGGTCATTTATGGTAACTCAGCGCTTCAAGTTGGTTCAATCTCTCAAATAATCTGTCAAAGCGATGAACTGATCGCTTGATAATGTTCATTATTCATCTCTGACGTCACTTTTTACTCCCTAGGGACTGAAAAGTAGAACTTTAGCCCCGTTCAATAGTGACTATAGTTTTCACTTTTTGTGGTGGCTAGATTTAAGACGCTCATCCCACGCTAATTTTTAGAGGGACTGGTGTCTTCTTTATATTTTACACCTTGAAATAAGCCCATTTTTGATCTTAAATAAAAATATTTTCTGTGAAATCCATTATACCCTTAATTTCACGTGAGATTCGTAATCGAAATAAATGTTTTTTCCTCCATTTAATAGTAAAACTTTTCATAATATACAATCATTATTTATCAGTCCATCTTTAAATTCTAAGGATTCACTATCATTTAGTACGACGCCCCATCCTGGTATAACCGGGACAAGCGCTGCTTAACTTCATTAATCGAAAGAAGCCTTAAACATTCCCATGTGACCAAGCAGACAAATGTTTTGGTTATGTGGAAGATCAAAAATTTTTGTTCAATCTTGCTTGTATAATTAATGAATCAAAGTCACAAAACTGATTGCTGGTAAATTCGTCAGAGCTGTAAAATGATTTAAACGAATAGTTGTCATCAGTGACGGTAAAGTATTGCGCCTTCGTTTCTGCCTGGAGTTAATGACTTATACCCGCTGTTGTTCGCTGTCTGTCGCGCCTTAAAGTTATAAATGGTACCGATGACGTTTCGAGGGGCGCCGGTTGAACGAATACTTGACATTGTGCAGCAAAAAAGGCTTCAATGACATGCATGAAAAAAAAGTTGACACGCTACGCTACATTTTCATTATACCAGATTTTTAGATTTCTTTACCCCACTCCACGAAAAATTCACAACAAACAAACCCTAGATTTTCATCTTCATGAAAAGATGAATAGAAATTTTACAAACGTAAATACACTTTTATTTAATTTTAATGATTATAATCACAGAGGTACTTTCTAGTTTTTATACTCAATTTTATATTCCATATTATTTACAAGTTGATGCAAAGACATTTTTATTACCTTCATCTTTCTTTATAGTGATTTTGGCCCATCTAATATTCTTTCCCAGCTTATTCACTCTCAGTCGACAATTTCAAAACATTAAATTTCCAGATGAAATAATTTTCAGGTGTATAATATATAAGTCACCTTTTCCTCGTTGCAAATTGAATTCCCTCCACAGGAGCATCAATTTACCTAACACAAATTGACCTTTTTTACGGTGGGCATTACACGTGCCCTTTGATCGAAATAGGCTGTAAATCAATGTCATAAAATTTTAAGTAGCGCTTTTAGCTCCGACCGCCGAGAGTCGAAGACCTCCCTGACATAAAATACTGCTTTACTATCGTACAGCACTCGGCACGTAGTTACCAGCTTACAAATGACTCTCTTGTTGCCAGTTGTCCACTGTATGTATTTTGCAGGGGTTCACTCTCAGTCATAACTTATACTTTCCACCAAGCTCCAAGTGGATAGAAAAAGAAAGCCTTCCCCTCCCCCTTGCAATCGTTTTCCATCTTCACTGGAAGGCCCCGTTATGTCCAGTTTCTTCATCAAGATTCAATGAAAAGAACATCACTCGTATGGCATACTTGATTAGTGATTGTGATTAACCCTCAATTCGCACCCTGAGAAAATTCCTTCCTCACTTTTTCCTGCTTTGCAGAATCAATTTTTCTTTTCAGGAAACATCAATTATTAATGAGTTTCTTAAGTTTTACCTTTTTTATCCCCAGTATAATCATTTGCTCATTTTGTTCGGGTATTTATAAGCTTACTCAACAGAGTACGTGAGATTTCGTTTAAAATAAATTTTTCAGGGAAATACATTTTCAGATCACAATTTTCATTGAATTAAAAAAAACAATTGTGCATCATTACCAGGGAGCACAATTTACAAAAAATGATTTAAAAAACAATGAAAACCAAACTTTTGGTCTTTTTATGGCTATTAAATATAATTTCAGCATAGGGATGTGTGAAAAGCACGAAACGCAAATTGAGGGTGAAAAAAAAAATTTGACATTTTTTATCCAAAATATTTTGAGAACTTGAAACTTTCGAGTAGGACGAACCTGAATTTGACTCGAAACTAAGAAACTCGACTCCACTAGTTCGAACTTCGAGTATCCTTTCTTGCACACTCCTAATTAAATACAATTTTTTCGGATTGTTAAATATGTAGATATATTTCCAGATTTAGTTGAATTCGATTCCGAAATTGAATTAAAATGATATGCAACGCTTTTATACAGTTAATAACCAGAATGAAATGCCACGGCTTTATATCGCGCGGTTTACTGTGATTAATTTGATCATTTTTTTACTTAAATTCTTTCAAAAAGATGTTTTAGTGAAGTGTTGAGTTCTTAAGTCTAAATCTGAATCCTTTTTAGTAGACCTTTTTCGAGTCTTTAAATCCGCCGTGCGAAGAGGACCTTTGCAGGGATTCGCCGCACGGTATCAAGATCTGCGAGTGGACTTTCGAATATATTCGAGGTGGAGGCCCCGCGCGAAAGATGCCCAGATAAGAGGATATAAATGAGTCTTTCCAGGGGTCCCACCGAGGGCAAATATAGACCAGTGTTAGCAAAAGAGTATCCTGCCTTAAACGGCATCGTCGAATGGCCCCGGTATGGAAATGCGATCGGCTTTTAAACGTCGAACCGTGGTCAGCTATGTTAATTCCCATACGTGTTACTCGAGGTGTAACTTCTGTTTATCTTCGAATCTACTCAATGTAAGTTAACGAACGCTAAAGACCACCTACGATCGCCGCGTGTCATTTTTTTCAAATCTCAGCGAATTTCAGAGAAAAATTTTGTTTTGTTTTATTGCCAATTGATCTTCCATGAAAATTATTTCGATACATATTTATAGGATTTTGAGTAAAAATGCAGCATAATAACTTTTCTATAGAGCTTACATGATGCTTATTCAAACATGATACTCGTTCCACAACAATGTTCCGATCCTTATCACTGATCAATGTCTCTCCTAATCAACCCAGGTGAAGAGCTTCACAAAGCCATCGCACATCACGGTTCACACATTAACACACGAACTGCGACTAACAAGCCTTCTTTTGCTTCTAGAGAAACTTTTTTTTCAAACAATTAAAAAAAAAATGATTATCTACAAAGACAACTTTTTCTCGGTTTTAAAACTTTTTCTGAAATTTCATTAAACCATTGGGATTCTATGAAATCTATCCATATTTTTTTAATTTCTCTTAAATGTTTGAAATGCCATAAACATGTCTAGAATGCCTTGAAGCTCGATATCACAAAAAATCGTTTAATATCCCTTAAAAAATGTTGACTTTCCTGGCCCATATAGAATTTAGAATTGCAAAGGGAGTTTGAGAGAACGGAAAAGAGGATTTTGGATTGTAAAAGGAGTCCGAGGGGAGGGAAAAGGCGATTCCGTTTGCGCTTTTATAGATTCTTCTATAGATTAGATTAGATTTTTTACCTTTTATGGTAATATTTTTATATTTTATACCCTTTTGTGATTTGTACATATCTAACATTCCTTTCCTACAGGAGATCGTCAAACATAAAACCCTTTAGCTCACATATCCTTTCCTAAATTCACAATGACCTTAACTCTTATAATAAGGCTCCAAGCAATGCCTGACGTATACTCAATCCAGTGGGCTTTCAAATTTCTAAAATCTGCTACCGTCTGCAGCCGGATTTTTATTGGAAGCGCTCGTATTCGCCTTTACATTTGGCCAGAGAAGTGGAAAACTGCAGAAAAAAAATCTGGGCCTAACCAGCCGATAAGCGACAGACCAGTTTGAATGTAGACACTCGATAGCATCAAGTGCCCACACTCAACCTCGGCGTCAAACATCCCGCTCGACAGTATAGTTAAACGCAGTGAAATCACGACTATAAAACCCCACCCAAGCGTCTTCCGCGCCTGTCGTGCTTAACCTTCGAGATCTCGACGAGACGAAAAACACCACCCAGTCACTATACCGTTGGGTAGAAGGTTTTTGTATAGTTCAATAGATTCATTCGATCAAAACGATAGTAACTTTGATATTTACAATATTGGTATACTTTCGAAAAAAGTTTTGCTCTTACAAACGTCAGAAAAATGTACAAATCTGTACATATCATACATTTATTTGGCCATAGAGTGTGTCTAAATACATCAATCTATTTATTTTCTCAAAATGACAAAATTAGTACGTATTATATTCATATATTCCTGATAGTTCTCTATAAACATTCTATTGCATTGTAGAATGTTGAATAATGGTTAGAAAAAAAATATGCCTTTTTAATGAGTGACATTATTAAGAACTGCAATCCCTTCAAATTTCATGGCCCTAGCTCAAACTGTTTTCGATTTATCATAAAAAGATGATTGTGGACCTTTGTACAACTGAGTTCGAATTATATCTCAAAAACGATGTCAATAAGCCTTAGACTTGGTGTTCTTTCCAAAAATTTTGGTTTCTTAATCACATATACAAACAAATTTCAAAATAGTATTGAACCAACTATTTAAAATAAAAAGAATTTATTCGGCTATACCATCCTATTCCGATATCTTTCTTTTCAATAAAATATGCAGAGTTGATTCAAGATTAAAAATAGAAACGAGTTGTACAAAAAGTTTAGTCTAAACTCTAAACTCTATAGTCTATAGTTATAGTTTGTAGCATTAAGAACAAGGTTTGCAGTATCACTCTCATTCGTCATCAATTTTCCGCCGCTTCATCGGCAAAAAGCCACGTATCTCATCGCGATGACAATCGTGTAGAAACAGCCTATAGACTGTGACAATCAACATTAATTAAGATTAATAGATATTGCAACGCATACGACGGCGAGTTCTAAGAGCCGCTTCTACTGCACGTATGTATTGACAGATATATACGGGTGCCCATGAGCACGCAACTTGACGCCATGACAGTCAGCATAGCATAACCCGGTTAGAATTTTTGCAGTTGTAAAATGCACTTCTTTCCAAGGCAACAGATGGCTGACGATGCGACAAATCATAATTGCGAACAGTTTCGCATGTACATTATATCGCCTTGTTCCCCTGCACTTTTTTTTATCAGCGGCACGTCTCGACATTTTCGTTTTCATTGACATTAAATTGCCAGGAAACTACTTTTTTCACTGCATACAACATCTACAAAAATTTCCTGAAATTTTTATTATTGAAATTAAAACACCTTTTATTGTTCATTTTTTTCAATCTTGCAAGCAGCGTGCAACTTATTTATATCCTTAATGTATAATACGAAATTCCTAAATACCTGGTATATGGAATTTCAATGTAAGTGTTCCATATGTGCTTCATGTATATGAAGCTTTTTCTAACAGTGTGCTGGATACATTTTTAGAGCCCTAATTAATTAGTGCATGATACCATATCAAATTGAAATGTAAAGCTCTCAATAACTGGTTCATTAATCTCCCAGAAAATTCCTTTCTAGCATGCCGCAGAAATAAAGGATATACCGGAGCAACTAATTACGTAAAATTTAAGTTCTTTATCATTCCTCATCTTTTAATTTGCCTCAGCGGTTGCAGGTATTTTCTTATTGTTCAAGATTTTATTTAGAACATTGACATTTCGTACTAAATTCTATTTGGACTGGACTGCTCAACGAGATGTGCCCGGGCAAAAGTGGTCCGGTTCGACAACTGACGTATCAAAGAAAGACCGACGGAGTCGGTCGTTCTCTTTGGGTACAGATCAGAGGTCCGATATCCGAGGAATAATTTCTAATTAATTGTCCACCATCGAAAGAAGGACGTCGCGCAATTTACCACAAGTCGCCCTCAATCTTCCAGCGAAAGTGCATGATCAGAACCAGATGTGTTCATTGCAGGAATAAAATTATTTTATCGTGTCGAAAATTTTGATGGTTACATATATAATTTACGTAAATTACAAAAAATAAGAGAAAACAGCAAATAAAAAACTCGGGAATAAGGAAGTAAAATTAACCGACGATATAATAATTAAATGCTTAAGAAAAAAGGGACAATAATATAAAGTAAAAACAAAACTAATACCTTCTCATTATAATCAAAATGTTAAAATTAAACTAGTTTATAAAATAAAATAACAGAAAGTGAAGGAAACGACACTTTAAATAATGATTTAAATTCATTTAGTTTCTAATAAGTTTAATTTAAAATTAATCTGTGAATATCATTAGCTTTAAAATTTAGAACTTCTAACGGAGCTTCTGAATCAATTCAAAGTTATGACTGTTTTTAATTGAATTTGTTCAATTTTTTACTACTATAAACGAATAATTAAATTGTTATGACCTTTAACTTTTAAATTATTTATTTCTGCATAGTTCACTAAGAAAATTTTTGCATAGTTCACTAAGAAAATTGGTTGTGTAATGTAAACTCTATATTTATTAAATCCACTACATTTTGTTTGATCAACAAGCGATTTGTCGAAATAACTCAAATCTTCTTGGGAACATAAAAATATTTGATTTCTTTTTTATGGTAACCAAATCGTTTTGTAGTCCCAACCAAAATTGGTTTTCAGTGTTTCATTGCATACAAATTTCAAATCGTATAAAGTTGAAAAATTTAATTTTCAATCATAAAACTTGTGCAAAACAAATTTGATACTTTACTTTTTTAAGAATTGAAGGAGGTCAAATCAAAACAGCCTAAGCGCCAAACAAGAAATTCTTCAGGGGAGATCAACCAAAAACCGTCAAGAATCAGATTTCGAATTTGAAAGACAAGGAAAGAAGTCACTCCCGAGGAATTGGGGACCGGAATGAACCATGAAAAAACTGATTCGAGAAAGTGACTTGATGCACTTTGAGTCAAACAAAACTGCGGTAAAACGAACGATCTCCAAAAACGACCACCTCCAATCGACCTGGGTTCAGTGTTTCTTTTTTTACTTATTTACTTTTTTTGAAACCAACTTTCAATTTTTATTTGACAATCCATTTCACTGGATTAGTTATACCTTGAATTCAAAGAATTTTTGATCCAACAAAAAGGCTTTCTTAAAGGATGAGGTTTAAGCCACTTTGAATTGACAACCTTCAGTTGTACAATTCTGAATATTGGCAAATGAAAATTCCAAATTTTATCTGATTTTAAATATTTTTAGATTTGGAATGCTCCTATTCTTTAGTTTTGAATACTTCATTTAGCGCTAAATTTGAAATCTTTTAAAATGAAGCATCTTCAAAAATATATGTACCAATAATAAACGCAACTCAAAAAATAATAATGATCGGAAGGGGTTTTTTACAATTACAACCACCAAAAATTGGATTAAATAAAAATAATCAATAAAATACCATTTTTCTAATGAATCAATAGAATCAGAGTTGCTTTAAAGAATCAGAGAAGACTTCACTAACTACTAATTCCAGCACACATTAAATGATGGAAATTATAATAAAAAATGGTGCATCTGTTTCTCGCGAATTCTCACGCAATCTGAGGATCGTTAGGCACGATACGTGTTGCCTTGTCGGAAATACCAACCGTGTAGGCGACCCATTCGATAGTTATAACCAGGAACACAATTGGAGGACAAAGGGGCCTCGACTGGGAAAAAGGAAGAGATGGGCATCCGGAAGAGAGTCTTGGTTTCTGCAACCTTCAGGATAGTCTGCTGTTTGATCGAGGCCACGATTCCAGTAAATTGTAAGTAGTCCTCTCTCTTTCAGGACATTCTTGATCGACTTGCTGTCACTGAGAGCAAGAAAGAGATAGAGCAGGAAATAAAAAAAGTAATAAAAAATAAAGAGGGCGAGGGACGAGACAAGAGCAGAAAGAATTGTTCGGAAGGGAAGGCGACCAAAAAAATTACAAGATCGAAGAAGAGTCCATTCGGAATTGCAAATCGAAACCAGGACCAGATGCACATCCTGTTGTCGTACAGGTGACTTCCAGCCTGTCACCAAACTTGCGGAATAATATTTAGGTTACGGAAGACAGTAAAGAGATAGTGGAATAAGAAACAAATGGTGGTTAACTGAAAAATTCTTTATATTCTTATTTACGCAACTTATCGAACTGAAGCCTTCAGAATAATCTAGAATTTTAATGAGGAAGACAGTTTTAAAGTTGTTTAATATTTGTTTAATAATACGTATTTAATTGGCCGTACCTAGTCATTTGTATTTATTTTCATTCCGTTGAGGTTATAAACGCCTGCAAACGGATGCAACTGATTACAAGTGAAAATAATCACGAAATTTTGATAACTTATAAACAATTTCAAATTGGAAGACTTGTAATTTCAACAATCTGAAGTTAAACTTACAAAATTGCTATGGCCAGAAGTCTGAAACACGAAATAGTCCATTTTCTGCACATGATACATATGATATTTTTTGTTCAGCCTACAGAATAAGTTCCGCATTTCATGTCTGTGAATCGGGCGCAAAGTGAAACAATTCCGCCCGGTACACCACAGGGCGGAAAGTGAGACTTTGTAAATTGAACAAAAAAAGGAATTTTGCAGCTGATTTGTCTCTAATTTAGTATCCACTTCGGCATGAAAAACATTTGTGCGCTTAATTATTGCTTCATCTACCTAAGGTGAATTTCTTTGATTCTTTTTTTCCCTTACTAAGCGCACGTGCAGGTTTGAACACCGGGTCGTTGTATTTCGATCCGACCCTCTAGCACATATCGTGTTTGTGAGGAACAGCGATACGTCCTCGATCATTGAATTGCAGATTCTGGGCACGGAACAGATGGATACGTCCCGAAGACGAACTTGCAGTACTTGCGTTCTTGACAAAAAAGGCCATCAAGATCTGCTGCAGAAGAAGGCCCGATCGCTTATCCCTCGTTCAGGGGAATGGACGGGACGGGTGAAAACGATGAAATAATCAGTTGCCCTTATTGCAACGCGGTTTCAAGATAAAGCGAATAAAGACGTACGGACCTCGAGAACGAGAATTTACGATCTACCTCCAGACTCTATAAGTGGAAATAATTGTCTCGCCGTCCTTCTCTCTCAATTTATTTCCCGCTGTTAGAATTTAGAATTTACTACAAAATTCAAAAATAATATAAACGACAGAACAAGGTGTGAGAGTTATAGTCTTTATAGCGAAAATCCACTTGCTTTGCGGAAAATTTAATTTGGAAGATGTTTACATTGATATTATTATAGTATGTACTGTTGATGTAATTACTTTTTTCTTCTTGCAAACAAAGAACAGTTGGAGCGGAGCCTATTTTAAAATGAGCAAGGCAGAAAGAGTATACATAGTCGAAAAAAATTATGAATACTTTCAATTTGTTTTATACATTTTTTGTCTAAAACAAATGAAAATTATGCATAATTTTTTCAACTATGTATAAACTATATATAATTTTTACGAAAATTCAGTTCTATCGGGAAATCTGTGAAACTGAGAAACCTCTTCGTGTTCAAACGGAATTGCTTCAGGTTTTACTATAATTTGTTCAATCGTAAACATTTCAAAGTTAAAATGGTTAAATACTGACACGGGTCACACGAAACTTCAAATATTCCTCCTCATGCAAAAATGCTAATTTAGAATTTGTTCAAAAATTCCATTTTTAATAGTTCAATCTGAAGAATTCGAAATAATTCAAATATTTTAAATTGTTAAAATTCCAATGAAAAATATCAAGTATCCTGTTTCGAAAATTTAAAATAAAAAATTATACTGATTCGAAAGCTTTCACTTTTAAAGCATCTTTAAATGATTGCTGTTACGCGGTTGCATCTTACTAGAAAATATAGAAAGGTTGCGTCTATTCCGGGGTCTAGGTACGACGAGACACTTCGATTTACAAATAAAAACACTTTAATTTGGAATTGTACAAATTATTCCGAATTTTAATTTCAAAAAGATTAAAGACATGGGGATCAAAGTTTGAACTTTAATAAATATAGTATTAAGAAAATTTCATAAAATATCTTAGATCGTTGTTCTCACCATCAGGTAAAATCATTTAAATGAAGCCATATATCACTCACCTGTAACAAAAAAATGAAACATTTAGTTACTAAATTGTAAATATTGTAAGTTTGAAATGGTTAAATTTCAAGTTGACCTTCTATAACCTTCAGTTTCTATAATTTTATAAATGTTTTCATCTAAAAATGTTGGTAATTTGAATTAAATTTAAAATTCCTGAAAATTTATTTATGATTCTTATTTATAAATGGTTGAATTTTGAAAGCATTAAAATGTTGGCATTATTTTATTTTTGTACAATGAAAGAGGGTTGGTACAAATTGATTATTTTAATATTTTTAAATTTTGCAGGTGTCAATTTTGAACGTTTGAATTTCATAAGCAGTTCAAAGGTATATAAATATTGAGAAACTGAGAAAACAGGATTTTAGAGAATTGGATCTAATACACTCAGAAAAAAATGTATCTTGAACCAATTTTTTTTTTTTATATGTGTACATGCAAATTTGGTCCAATCAAAAAAATGTTGGTAATTGATCAAAATGTTAATCGATTACAAAAAAAAAGAATGTTTTGGTTGAATCAGCCAAAATGTTCGATTAAAACAACCGAAAAATTT
>CAKNWU010050365.1:0-11411 GCA_932072015.1 Andricus quercustozae
CAGACGTATCGCAACGGGTCTCTGATATTCTTGCCCCGTTACTAATAGAAATCGAAGGACGACCACCTCGGCCTTTCGAGTTCTTTCTGTGAGAGTTGTTTTTACATAATCTAATAGAAAAATGACACCGTTCTAAAACAAACGATATCCACAAGTCTGAACCAGCAAAAGAACTTTAAACTTCGGATAATAATAAATAAACTCTAAGATGGGAATATTCTTTTAGAAAATGCGGAAAAGACATTAACTTAATTTAAATACATATGAACTGTTGATTTAAGGAGACAATTTTATGGGAAAGTAGTATAAGTGAAAGATGAACTTACTAAGACACTATGATCCATGATCGCAGTAATAAATGCCAGAAATCGAGTTGAATATGATAACGATATAGTCATCATAGGAATATCTAGTTAGAGATTCAGAAATGATTGCTACAGACATAACTAAATTATAGGATAACTGTGTGCCGTACGTGCTCGCTTTCCCGTCTCGAATATGTACGTCCTACTAAAATATTACGACCCGTATTCGCACCTCAAGTTTACATATAGAGGCGCCGTTCGTATTTTTAGAGTTGAACGGTAATTCAGATACCTATCTGAAGTAAATATGAATTTAGTATTAATAGCCTCTATATACTTACAATAATACTACACAACCCTCAGTTAAGAAAGCAACACTCAATGTTCAGCTTCATGCACTTGGAGTACATAATCATCTCTCTGATCAAAACATTAAACACTTCGATAAATTCTATTAAATGAGCCCATAACCTGTTAAGGATTATATCCTGACTTAGAGTTTGATGATCTACAAATATAGAGTACAGACTAAAGATCCAATCCAATCTTGAATTTTTCTTGGCTAGAAAAAGCAATTACTTGAAGAATAATATAATCATCCAATCGGCGAGTGGAGATTGCTTGCAGTGAACCATCAGGTGTTTCTGTAGTTTCGACCCCGTCGGGGTCAATAGAGTGATATTTCAGTGATTTTGGTAGCAGAAGTCAAAGATGCAAATTTGTCTAATCTCTGAAAGAAAAGGTGGAGTTTTTACTTTATTGACCCTGACGGGTTTGGAACTTCAGAAACACATGGTGGTTTATTGTAAACAATCTCGACTCACACACAACATCAGAATATCTATCATCAAAAGGTTATGGGCCCAGTTAATACAATCAGCCTTGCGAGAAATATGACCTCTGGAACTTTTCAAACCAAAAATTCCACATTTTCCTCACTCTGGGACGCTACTCCTTCGGGCTGAAATCCAGAATTGACGAGATACTGGTAGCTGAAGAAGGTACAATGATTTTGGAGGATTAGGACCGATCGTTACAGTGTAGAATCCCTACGACTCTCGCTTTTCCTTTATTTCGGGTCTAGATAGATTAGTCCAGGAGTAGGTCAGGTTAGGCTGGCTAAATCTGCAGGCTAGGTGGTTTAGATTCGCTAGATTAGGTGGAGGTTGAACAAGTATGGAGTTCAAGACTATGGCCCAGCCCCAGAGAAACTCATCCACACCGATAGTCTCATCAGTCAGTACAATGTGTGAGTTGATGAGTGCGTGGGTTGATGATGGATAATGTGTGCGTGCCCATGATGCGTGTAGGTACGGTTTGTACCATGGCTACGGAGAGGGCATATGGCCAGCAGGTGAGACCTTTGCTTTGTATTCCAAGTGCATAAAGTAGCCTACTTCGAGTGTGCCACTCGATGAACGTAACTCACGAAAAGAAAGGGTTGCGCCGCTTCTCCTAAAATGCTAACGATCCCTTCGAGCTGTAGGTGGCGCCGGAAGGGGTGAAAGCAGGACAATAAGTTGCCTCGAGCAGGACAGGACAGCTACTACGGATTCGATTCCAGAAGGGGACTATGAGTTAGAGTCACATCTTTTTCTCAAATGTACACTCGCTCTTCCTTGATATATTTTCCATTATTAAGGACATTAAGCCAACCAGAACTTGGTTTCTTCTTCTTCATCTTTTTTCTCATTATTCGCGGTCAGGCGATAAATCAGAAAAAAAAGATTTCGAGCCACTTGGGCGTCGCGTCGAGACGCCGCGCGACGCAATTTTCCGTCTGCTCGGAGATAAAAGATTGATTAATGAACAAGCTAAACCCCTTCTGGGTACAAGTTTTTAAAGAGCAAATTTTGGGATGACTTGAGGTAGATTTTAGGATGGTCTGATTATCAGGTGGGTGTGATAGGGCTTTTGATCAAGAGGTAAATAATTACATTAAAGCAACATTAAAGGTCATACGACCCTAATTAAGAATCAGTTAAATATTTCAATTCTAAAATGTTCCATCTTTCAAATTTTGAAGAATTTAAATTCTTAAATTTGAATGGTTTCATTTGATCCGTTTTAAATTTGAATTTTCTCAATTTCGAATGCTGAATTGAAATGACGGAATTCTGAATAGTATGCGGGAAAATTCAAAATTCAACAACCATGAACATTACATATGAAGTCGTACAAGTTTGAAAGTTAAATTTACTATTTTTCAATGAAACGATTACAATTTAAAATGTTCAATTGTGATATAACTCTTTCTTAAAATTTGAAATTGTTTATTTTTGAATGCTTAAATTACAATGTATACACTCTATTAGGATACCAGATGACAGTTATGCTCGTTTATGCGTTGGACTTTGAAGCGCCGCAAGCACTCCTGATTTCAAACTTTTCAAATTAGAAATTGCACAAATTAAAATTTTTTCATTTTATAATTTAGAACATTTCAATATGAATGTCTAAAAATTCTCAATTTTGTCATTCTTGCAATTTATAAATTCTTTAATTTAACCAATTTTAAGTGTAAAATTCTACAATTCTATAAACTTTCATTTTGCCTTCAACTAAGTTTATAATTAAAAATTGTATTCTTTAAAACTTTTGAATTAAGGTATTGTGTATTTTTTAACGCTATAAGTTGAAATCATTAAAGTTTGAAATTTTTAATATGAAATTATGCAATTTTAGAAGTTCATTTTAACAAATTTCAACATATTAAGCGTTTTCAATTTTAAATTGTAATGCACTTCAGCTTTTAATTTCTAAGGGTACACGTTATTAAGATTTTAATTGAAACATTGAATTTCAATTGTCAATTTTGAAATTTTGAAATTTAGATAAAATGTTTGAATTTTGAAAAGTGTTAGCTATAATTTTAAATTTGATAATTTAAAATTTTTTAATCTTTACAATTCTGCAACGTTAAAAGTCAAAAATTTTGATATTAGATTCAAAAATGTTGTTTTTAAAATGTTTTCAATTCTACAGGATTACGTAGAGAGTTTTAGTCTAAAAAGTTTAAATTCTCAACTTCTAAAATTAAATTCTGCTTAAAATTTTATAATATTTCCTGGTTTTGTCTGGGTGAAGAATTTTGTGACGCTCTTTTCAATCAATTTTTGATTCTAAATAATAAAATGTCTGAAGTTGGAAAAAGGTTCGAATGATTCCTTTCCATCTCGAAATGGGAGGAATTGTTAGTGATGCACCTCACTTGTTCCATCGCTTAAAAAATCGTTAGGAGTCTCGAAGGACGAAGTTTGGTAGCGTCGTTAAAAATTTGCAACTTTACATTTGCGCGTCAAACCGTTTGTCACCATACCCCAACTTCCCCAACTCCTTCAACAACCCGGCTCTGGTTAATCATCGTGAAAGTCTGTCGACTCAACCGCCAGAAAGATGGGGTTAAAGGTGCAGAACGAGAATAAAATTGCCAAAAACAAATATTGACGTCCACCACTAAATGCCAAAATCTAAGGGGAGCTCAATCCTGAAATTGAGCTGAAGAATCTTCGCAAGTTAATCATCCCGATCCAAGTTTAATGCTTTAACACTTTAATCATCTTCAAAAAGAGGATAATTTACATTTTTATAAATAAGATTCGCCCACAATAATTTCTCGTAAAATTGAGTCTGGCTAACCCTATACTTCTTTCAGAAGACACATTTCCTAAATAAAAGTGACATTGAGACTAATCTCTTTCTCATAAGTTTTTTTAACATTTTCTTTGAAGAATTTTCATTTAATCCCGATTCCTTGGCATAATAAGGAAAGATTGAAAGCTCGTAAGAGTGGAAGGTAAGAGAAGTAAAAAGGAATCCGCGAAGAAAATTGGAGAGCAGATTTTCTCTCTCACGGGAATTAAGAATCAGAGATGCCCAGTGTCGATCACCTTCTAACCCTCTCTCATCTCTGAAAGAATAAATCTTGTGAGAGTGAGAGGGAGAGAGAAGAAGAAAAAGGGTTGGTGCTGAATTCCAGTGGAGAAACTTGAGAACCCTCTGTGACAATTTCAATTCCCTCACCTCTCGGATCCTTTCTCTTTATTTCATTCTTCTCTTTCTTTATCATTCCATCCCGTATTCTATCTTCCTTCCTCAGCAGGTCAAGGAAGGGAAGCTAAGATTCTTAAAACTTCTCACGAGATTTTTCGATTTTAATTACAGTTTTAACATATTTTAATAAAATCCTCCTCTTCCTTTTTCCTTTCGAGACTCACGCTCTTCTTTCTTTAATTCCGAAACCTTCCTCGGGCGCACTTCCTTCATTTCCTGCCGGTGACTCCTTCCAAATACCCGGGACTTTTATCAGACTGTAACGTTTTAAACGCTAACCCTTCCGTGCGTTCACCCACACCCACGATATATAGTCTTATAACTGCAGACACCTGTTCCCGAAAAAAGCCGAAAGGAGCCCTTCTTTCTTCAAGATCGGTCACTAAGCCACAGTCTCTCGCCCTCCACCTCGGGCTCAGGAGGGAAGTTTAGAGATTAGAATTAGCTGCGATGATCGAATGTAGGTATTCGAAAAATTTAGGTTGTTTCTTTTTTTTTGTGGATAGAATATTCGGAAGTTATGTTTAGTTATCGTGATGTGAAATCTCGTGTCCGTGTTTTCGTGGTGTTTTTTATGTGAAAAAAAAAATATATTTTAGTCATCTTGATATTGATTTTTAGAACTTTTAGTTGAGTGTTTTAATTTAATTTGTGAGAATAATTTTTCCCTAAATACCGTTTCGTGTATAAATTGATTCTAAATCTTTTGAGAAAACAGTAAACTAGAATGTTTTAAAACCGTATATCACTTTGAGTTAAGAAGATACTCTTGAACGGAATGATAAATTAAATACATTTCATATTAGATGCAATATTGATTTCTGTATTAATTTCGGTTGATTTATCTTATTACTAGGTAATGAATAATACCATTTTAGTAATAAAAAAAAGAATTACTTTCTTTACGCAACGAAAAGGAAACAAGAACCATCTAAATTTCTTAATCCCAAATGAAGTACAAAAACAAAGACGGAAGACGTAAAAGGAACTATTTTATTAATTCATTTTTTATTTAATTTACTCATCTTTTAAATCGTCCGGTTAATTTTATCCAGAAGACTGCTAATCTGCAAGGCAAGGTTGCAGAGTAAAGATTTGCTTCCACTGATAAGGTTATATTCTTTCTTTATCACTTGTTAAGTAGATCAGAACCTTTTCACAAACTAAGATTCGTCTAATATTTACACAAAATTATTAATATTTAGCGTTCTTATCAGATGATTGAGGAAAGCAAGAAATGAACAAATAATCGTCATGAGACGTCTTAATCGAAAAATCAAAGAAAAAAAAATGAAAAATCGGGGATCGTTCTAGATGATGTAGTATTTACTAGTGAGTAGGTTTCCCGGCAATGTTCAGACCTTGAAAAATGAAAAGACCTGAAAATTGCCACCCCCTCTTATTTGAAAAAAGTTCAGCATACCAACTAACCCTGGCAGTTCTTCTCGCAGATCTTCATGAACAAGACTGCCACGATGATGCACGCGAGAGAACTTGGTGCAGGAGCTTTGACGGGGCGTCCTGGTGGTGGTCTCCCTGGAGGATTGGCAGGCCTGGGCGTCGGCGTCGGACCTGGTGGCATGATCACCGGAAACGAAGTCAAACCTCATCAATGTCAACAATGCCTCAAATCATTTTCCAGCAATCATCAGCTCGTTCAACACATCAGGGTCCACACTGGCGAAAAGCCCTACAAATGTAGCTACTGTGATCGAAGGTTCAAACAACTTAGCCATGTCCAACAACACACCAGGCTACATACAGGTGAGTCTATCCTCTTTTTAGTGTCTTCATACTTGTTTTTTGATTTTTAATTTAATATTACCATAAAATGAGAAACATTAATAAATGCTGTGAAAAAAACGTGCTAAAAAGGGTTAGAAACAACGGGAATAGAAACATTTGCAAAATAACTGAAGATTTGAGTTACTTCGGAGATTTGCATCTTCAAATATATTTATTTTAGGATGTAGCTCATATCTAAAATTGTATAGAATCCAGATGGGTGTCACTTTATATTCAAAGCAGATATTGGTTCTGTTTTTGAAAATGTTATTCACTTGTTCTTCAATTTATGTGTCTATACGATTCAGAGAGAATCTATTAAATATTCTGTGATATTCCTACAGCTACAAACTGATTGTACCTACAAATTTGATCAATAATTCCGACAAAAATAAAATTATAATCAGTTGCTATAAATAAATTCGAAAAACTACCATCGACCAGAAGATATTAGGGTTAAATAACTTCAGCAATCGGTGTATAGATTATTAATAGTAATCTATACACCGAATGCTGAAGTTAATATTTTATCAATTTGAAATAGTGAAAGTATTTTTTTGCCAATAATAATTTGTAATATTTGTTATCATAAAAGAAGTAAACCAATAAATAATCAAAAACTATCTATAAAATCTTGAACATAATTAAACTAACTTCAGTCACTGGCAGTCGCTTATAATCGAAGAATTTTGAATAATACAACATTTCCAAAAATACAATTTAAAATTCTTTGAATTCCTATGATTTTAATTTAAAATCTATATCTGAGTTTTAATGGATCAAATATGAAACATTAATGGTTAGCAGCTTCCAAATTATTTCAAAATTATTATCTTTTTGAATGGAAATTACCTCGCAATGTTAAATTAAAATTTTTGAGAATGTTAACTTTCAAAAACGCCTGATTTAAAAAATTTAATTGTGTAGTTCAGTTTAAAAATGATTCAGTTCTAATATTAAAATGTTCAACCTTGCAATACTTTTAAAAGTTGCCAATTGCAAATTATTTTTCTTCGAAAGTAAGAAATTTCGTTTAATTCACAAATTGAAAAAATTGAATCTTTTAATTTTGAATGCCTCAAATTTCAAATTGTTTCGTTTTGAGGCTCCTGATTAGCACATTCTTAAAGAAGTTTCAACTTTAATTGCGAATGCTTTAAATTTCAATTGTTTACTTTTTCAGTTTTAAATCATGAATTTTTTATTTCAGTGTATAAAATTTCAAATTCTCCCATTTTGACACTAAAATATAAAATTGTTCAGTTTGGCAAAGCTTTTAGTATACATTGTTCATACTCAAAAATATATAGCTCAAAATTATTTTGCATTAATTGGTTGAGAAACTACATTTTTCAAGTTGCCTGTTATTATATTCTAAAAGCTACCGCCTAAAATTATTATATAAGTTTTAAATTTTCAAAATGTTTTCAAAATTCAAATTTATACTTCTTAATTTTCGAATGACTCAAATTAAAAATTGTTTCATCTATCGACATTCAAAGTTATTTGCCCCTTTTAAAAATATCATTAAACTAAACTGAAGTGATATGAATCTGACCACACTATACGGTACATTTAACCATATCTTTTTCCATTCTACTCTTAATCGGAATCACCATAAATGGTAAATAGCTTTCTGGTCGTGAATTGTGCAGTACAGATCGTCAGAAGCAGATTACGTTTTCTTAGGTTAATGTCAGGGAAACTGATAATTCTGCAACAAAGCAGTGAACGGAAGTGATCGGTACCACTCTAAGGATGGTTTATCTTATCATGATAAGAAGTTTTTTATGCTCTAAAGAAAGCCGATAAAGGGCGTCAGTGAATATCAGAAAGAATTTCATTAAGGGATGAACGTAGTCAGTCGGAAGCTATTACCCTCCAAATGGTCAGTGCTCTCTCGGACAGAGCGTTCGAACCCTTAGAAAAAATCTCCCACACCCAAATTAACATTTACTTTGCCTATCCTCGAGAATTAAAAAAAAAAGAGAGGAAGACTTCAATGGCATTCGAGATATTTAATCCCTTGTCTCGAGACTAAACTTTTTCTTTTAATCTTTTCCTTTTGTGAGTTTTACTTGGCTCTTATTGTTTTTAATTGCTTCCAATCATTTTTATCATGAATTTTTTGCAAAATATAGAGAAGAGAGATACATTTGTAATTTATAATAGTGCATTTGTACAATGACCCATGGACTTTCTGTGCATCGAAGATTGATAGTGACTGACCCACATTCGAATTTTCCGTTCACTGAGACTTTTTATGCTCAACAAACAAACGAAGAAAAACAGAACGCAATTGAGAGATTAAAAGTTTGTCGTCTACGATTCGCTGATCATGCTAAGTCTACAAAACTGCTCTGGTGGATTACAAATTAATTTATGGTCTCGATTTATTATTGGGAAGATTTCTTTTCCTCCGGACTTTGGGAAATAGTGGGTCAAATTTATTTTGGGAATGCTCGTAGGTGTCGTGTTAGGATTTGAAATTAAGATGCAAAATCCTGCAATTTTTCGAGGACAAATTATAGGATGTTCGTGTATTGAGTTTAACTTTAGGGTACAGAGATTTCTTAAGTGAAAATAATGCGCATCCGTCCTTGAAGTTCTCTAGTTCTGGACTCGTTCCAGTTCGATCGAACTGGCTTCACGTGTTCGCCGTCTTTTTACATTTTATATAAAGTTTCGTCCTCGTATGTTACGTAAAACGTCGGCGCATCTTCTTTCCGCGGCTTGCACCGACTCGTGATAAAATAAACGTTCGCATTGATTTTAGCCCCAACCACTCCGCGGTCGAATAACTACTGTTCGACCACCCCTTACATTAATAACCCCCGCCTACCAAACGACCGATGCCCAAACACAATTCGTAAAACTTCAAGCGTGTTTTAATGCCCTATACATATATAGGGCTCGAACTTCAACCCTTTTTGTTATTTCGAGAAAGGTAAATTTTTAGCGCATTGTGTTCTATGAAAAGGGTTCGTGAATACAAACAGTTTTTCCTGATAGAAAATCGCTTTGAAAATTGAGTGGTTCAAATACTTTTTTCAAAAATTTGAAATAAAACGCATTTTTGTAGTCTTTTGGATGATAGAGAAACAAGTTGGCCAACTGGGCATTTTAAAATTCTTCCCTGATTTTGTTATTAGTTTATTTTTATTACTATGGATATTTTATTTAAAATGTTATTTTTAGAATGAACAATTTTGGTTGTAAAATTTTTTGTTATCAAAGGATCTTTTTTAAACCTAGTTTTTTAAAAAATGAATGTCATAAATTAAATGTCTATGTTTGAAATTTCCTTTGTCATCAAAAAATATTTTGCGATTATCACTTAAACTTATAATCTCTTATGCGACTTGTGCTTCACATTAAATTTTCAAATGAAGAAAAAAGAATTTTTGTTACTTTTTAATGATGCTTAGTTTCTGAAAAAATACTTTTGTTTTGCGAAAAAGGTTGTTAAGACTTAATAATTTTAAATGAAAATTGGTTCAAGATTATAATAATAAAAATCTTTAGAAATATATTGTAAATGAAACTGTCAAATTTTGTAATAAAGCCTGCAATATATTGAGATACTGAAGGCGGAAATTCCGGAAAATTGTACCATAAATTATTTTATTAGTCATCAAAAGTTGATCTGATTTTTCAGTAATTAAATAATGTTAATTACATTTTCTGTGAAATGAATTTCGATTCTTATGCCAAGCTAATCAATATGTTGCTTTAAAAATGGAATTGAATCGGAAATGTTGGCAAACTCCAGCATAATGTTTGGTTCGTAAACACATTCAACTCTTTGGTGGTTAAACTAAAACCTTTTTGGAGAGAGACTGTAAATTCGAAATTTGAATAGCACACATTAAATTTGCATGGTCGATATCATAAATACCAAATTTTGTGGGCAATTTATAATCTGGTAACGCTTATTATATTAACAATTGCATTTGTGCTTCAACTGTTATATTTACGACTCACTATAAATTCAGTTAGTGTATTCTTTTATTAATAATTTACTTAAATCGACAAATGAAATTGGAATCCTTATATTCAGATCGCAGTCATAGGTATTCAAAATAACCATACAGGATGGTTGATTTGGAAGTAAGTTTGACAGAAACCTGTTCACTTTTCTTGTCTGCGAAGGGAAAATCAGAGGCGGCAATTGGTCAGTAAATTTTTTATTTGGAGGCTAATTGCTCGAATTTGAAATTAAAAGAAAAATCAGAGGCTTCAGTAACCCCGTCGCAATTCGGTGTTTGGTCAGGTCGATATATGGGCGCGTCCATTATAATGTTTATGTGCTCGTATATATAATTCATTATTCGAAATTTGCGAGAACGCTTGGTAATATATAATAGACAAGAGTGTGCAGCGATATTGATAGCCGGTCAATAGCGGCCGCTAGACAAATACTTTGGGGTAGTTAACCCTCCACCACTTTACCATGCGAGAAGCATTTTAGTCTGGTTGATCAGGGAGGACCAATCGGGATGCTGCCTGCCCCACTGGGGATGAAAGCGAAAAAGCGCGCGAATTTTTTGATTGCGGGTCGCTCAATAATGGCAGCAAATTTAGCGCGCCACCTTGTCAAATGCACGCACACGAAATTGCGAAAGAGGGAGGTAGAATTAGAGAGAATGAGAGAGAAAGTGCGCATGCACACGTGGTTGGGTGCGTTCTGACGCCTGAGTCAATATCGGAGGCAGGGGCTACCAAAGATTATCCCTTCGAACGCAAAATTCAATTTCGAAGCCTAAATCTAATGATAGATCGGTCCGCTGTCACTGCGGTTTAATCGCTTTTCCTAAACGGGCAGCTTCAGTTTGACAGAATTGAAATTTTCAAATTGGGAGTCGCACACGCAACCGGGGACAACAATCAGCCCTGCCGAAATATGATTAGGTTAAGGTAACCCTAGCCTCACCGGACCTCATTGGTATTTCTTTTGGATAAAGGTTTTATGGAAATTAAATTTTTGTTTCGAAAATCGAGGTTATCGCCATTCATATTTAATATTTTGAAAAATAGGCATAACAGATTGAAATTTTTGTCCCGAGTTTTAGAATATTTGTTTATAAGAATGGACATTAAATGAAATATTGTATGTATATTTAATCTCTCCCTTTTACGGGTTTGAGGGCCTCCGCTTCCTGTACACAATTAAATGAAATATTTAAAAATCCATCTGTTTTATGAAAAATAGTTTACAAGTGATTTAAAAAAATGAGAGATGATAAAAATTATTTCGTTAGAAGTATT
>CAKNWU010050408.1:0-12008 GCA_932072015.1 Andricus quercustozae
GTATATAGATGTATCAAAGCGAGTTCGAGCGTACATGGGCAACTAAGTGACTAGTTCGATATTCTGCAAGGTGTTAGGCAGGGATGCGTTATGTCCTCATGGCTATTTGTTATATTCGTGAACAAGTGTCTAAGAATGGCCCTCTTAGACGAAAAAGGTGTGGATCTTGGGACAGTAAAGGTGCGTGGATTAGTGTTTACAGATGATCATTTTGTCACGGAAGAGTCAGCCGAAGGCTTGTATATAAGTCTTAGATGATGAGAGAATAGAGCAATATGATTAGTACGTGAATCTTGGTATTTTATTTAATGCTGGCGGAAAGATCGATGGAGAGATAGACAGGCGCATACACGAGGGTATAAAATGGCTAAAATGGCAATATATTATTCTGTTTTTACATACACTATGCTGTAAGATAGCGAGACCTACCAAGAAAATGATAAGAGTAAAATTAACGCGATTAGCATGAAATTCCTGCGCAATATGTGCGCTAAAACGCTAATGGACGAAGTCAGTAATAAGAGAATCGTCAAAGAATGTGGTGTAGAAGAGAGTCTGGTTGAAAGCTGTGAAAGAGATTCGTTAAGATGGTTTTGGGCTTATTAAGAGAATAAAAGTTGAATGACTTACGAAAAAAGTATATCGAGGTAAAGTAAGTGGTATTCATAATTTAAAAAAAAAATTTTATGATTGTCTTAGAGTGCATGAAATGAGCTTTCTAAAACACTATAATGAAAGTCCAACCGGATAATCCTAAAAGAAGTTATACCAACGTAATTGTGATAAAGCACCTGAAAAAGTGAAAACTTTAAGCCCCTGTATATTGACAAACGGTGATAAATGGACGTATGGTTTTGTAAATTAATATAGGCCCACTAGGACTATAATTCAGCCAAGTTTCAACCCGTTAAAATAAACAAGAATTTTAGGTGAGAACACTTGACGTATTCCGCCCCATATACAAGGTAAAAAAAGTTAGCTGTGACAGGGCATTATTCCTTCTTATGGCTAAACATTTAGCTGAAAACGATCGAAGGAATTTATCAAGATTCCTGAAGCAGAGAAAGTGAAAATATACATAAAATGTTATATTTAATAGAATTTTTGGCGGGGTAGTAACTCTGTTGCCACATCTATTCAGCGGAGTCGGCTTGCTTCTGGAGTTACTATTGTCTTAAAGGGTACTAACAATGATTTTATCATAAAACTCTACTTTTGGAGCCATTAAACGGCTTCCTGTCTTCATTCGTTCTCCAGATAAAGTGTTTGTATTGCATTAAAGAATGTTGCAAGAATATCTGTAAATTTTTTCACATTTTTCCTAACGTCGACCGCTTTCTGGGAACAGGTGAAAGCCGACGCTTGAAAACGGAGGTTGAATTCGAAAGAGCTGCAATCAAAAGAAGTTAGGGGCCTCGACTTTTGACCCCGACTTTAGCAGTAAATTCACTTTGTACTACTATAGGTGGTATCCACTAAATTTGAAATTTATTGTAGGTAAATCATTATAAGCTTATAATAATTTGCTCTCCAAAATATTTGTTTAAGGGAATAAAAAACAACTTCTTTTTTACTGTTTCCGAAAAAAACCTAAGGCATTGATGTTCTCTTAAGAATTACAATACTTCATATACAATACACTACAATACACTACTTCATATCGCAAACAATATTATTATTTTAGTTTTACATTTTCCTTAAATTGAATTAATGGGGTGAGCGAACGTCGTTTATATTTACTACTCTAAAATTCTCTGAGATTGCACGATGGTCGCCTCAAAGACTTTCCTCGCATTCTTCTGGGGTCACATCTTCAAACTCGACGCTGTACATGTTAATTTTCACCCGATATTCAAAGAGATTTTCTTTACATATATTCCATGAAGATATCGAGAACCCTCCAATATTGCAACGACATCTCCATTGGATGTTGTTACAACATTTCATACTTCGGTTGGCATTACTTACATTGGAATTGGTTTATCGGCAGGAAAAGTGTATTTTTGAATTTCGAATAGCCCGTGCGGTATAGTGTGGGGAATAAGCCGAATCAAACTAAGGTGGTGAACTTGATATCTAAGTACAAGAGAAGGAAGATATCTGACAAGAGAACACTTGGACCTGCGACGAAGAGGAGACTCGGCAGGAGGAAACCATCACAGAATGAGGTTTGACAGGAGGAAGAGTCCTTTCCGGAGAATGATGTCTGTCCGGAGGATAAAAAGAAATTCCCGCGTGAGTGGGACACCTCGATAGTATGTGTTCTAGGTACTCAGTGTGTGAATGACAAGCTTTGCCCTTCCTGCTGGGAACTTCTTAACGTAACATGCGTCCACGGTAAGCTAAGGTGGAGATAACATCCTTCTGGCAAGCAAAAATGAAACCCCCTTTACCTGAATTATGTCCTGATGATCTTCTACATTTCTATGAAAGTTGCATCTAGATTGAGTAATGCACTTTACTCACTTCTGATGTTAAAATTCAAGCCAAGGGTCTCGCCAGCAGACTCCCGCGGCTTTGTAATGAATCGCTTCTTTGTCAATCATCTCATGATTCCTGACAATTTTTAGGGGAGGATCTCTTCCATTTGCAATGATGTAAGCCGTACCCAGAACAAATCGGATATGAAGACACTTGAGATTCGGATCCGCGCCCACCTTGACAGCGGCGGATGTATAATCGCGGAACGGAGGAATTGATATGCAAGCTCTTCTGCATATGAATGATCTTACGGGTAGCGATATCAAGGGCCTTAAGCTCGTTCTTCGATCAGTGGAACACTCCAAACAAGCATGTTAGTCGCAGATACCTTGTTTAAAGTCGAAAGTTTTGAAGGCCAAATCTGTCGAAGAAGATGCTTGTATCTGTTTCGGAGAGACTCCTTCATTGATGTTACGTCCTGAGTGCGGCTTTAAGGCACGCCCAGGTATGAATAGTCATCTCCAGTGTCAAGATGTATAATAACAATTTTATCCAGAAGCTCTAGGTCCCGGTAAAGTCAGTAATCCGCCCTCGCTTCAGATTGATCTTGGCACACGTGTCCAATCCAAACTTCATACCAATCTCTTCTGTGTACTCTTTGAGGATATTTAGAGCACGTGGAAGTTGGCTTGCACTAGAAGCATGGACCATCTGTTCATACATATAAAATACTATGTGACTTCATGCTGGCGATGATTAGTGTCCCCGCAGAGGTACATAGGAGAATTGCGTACTGCGAGAGATAGTGGCTGAAGTGTGATTCAAAAGAGGAGAGGGCTCATGGTGTAGCCTTGAACGGCACGATAATTTCCAGATGAGATAGTAAATCTAGTTTTCCAAAGAGGTCTTAATCTCTCTATGCAGCTCACTATGTGTGAATGAACCTTCAGGCTTTCCAACAGAGAGATGATATGTCTATGAGAGGTTGAATCGAAAGCTTTCCGATATTCAATCCAGGTTATCGACAGACCACGCTGGTAGGCTGCTGCGTCTTCTCAGACCCACTGGTCAATTCTGTCATTTAGGATAGCTGTAAATATCTTAACAGCCTATTTAAACAAGTTATCAGGCATCTTCACTTCATCGCCAGCTAACTTAACTTCTGCGAGAGTTGAATGGAATATAGTGGCTACATTTATATGGTCCACTGTCTTCCCGCCCCAGCACTCAAAGAAGTGACGTTAGCTGGTGTTTAAGTAAAAATATCTAATTGGTCTGTAATTCTCTGCGTCGGACTAGTCGCTTTTCATCTGTTGGTGTACAGTGCGTCCTAACACCAGCCACTGCGAAATAGGCGTCTCCGACTTTAAATTTGCGGTAAATATGCGGGCCAGATGTTCGTTTGTAGAAGTAAACTTCTTCTACCATAAGTTTTTGATACCATTCGGTTCCTCGTGCCCCTAAGTGTTTTTTTCACCTCTCCGGCAGTGATTGATGGCCATTCCTCCCCAGACGTTATGAGGTGGTCGCAAAACTACTTGAAACGGATGATACTGTTGGTATTTTCTTCCAATTTAAGTATTTTCAGGATCTTGTACACCTCTCTTTAAGAAGTCTCTAACTGGTCATGAATGGATTTTTGAAGGAAACAGCGAGATCGCTGAAGAGGCGCGACGGGTCAGCAATGTGCTGCTTGATTGTCAGCAGCTTTGACTTGTACTGTGTGTGATGGTAGATCCTCAGTTCGTTGGCGAACTTTCGGACTCTTTCCGTGAAGGGCTTACCAGATGTTATGTAGTCAATCATACCCAATACAATCTTCTTGTTATGTTCATACAAGCGTCTTTTGGTCTTTTGATTCATCGTCAGTTTTAGCCTTCGATCTGAATCAGCCAAAGTCCTCGCAGCAACATAAACGGAACAACTGATAATCCAGAGGTCCGACACCTCCGAGATATCCTCGTGAAGGGAGGCATCCATTTCTGCCAGATCTTCCGGCTTAGGAGGAACCTGAATGTTAATGTTCCTCCTTGTTCTGAAATCGCAATCATCTCTCAGGAGGTGCCTACTTTCCGCGGTTAGTCTAAATGTCGCTTACTCCTCTTCATCTGCGGATTGTTCACACAGCGGTTAAGGAAGCGCTCTGCGTACATATCTAGTTTTTGATAGGTAGGCAGCTTGATTTCGCAAAGACTGAAGCCAAGCGTGCTGAAGCTCTGGGCGTTTGTGGCATGCCCGAGCATGCAACCGCGCCATAAAGCCGCCGTCAACAGGGATAATGCTGGCATCGTAGCAGTCCAGAAAATCATTGTTGAGGCGATTTCACCACTTATTGTGAGCGTTCCAACGGTTTTTCGTCGTGTTCCCATCTAAATTAGTTTCAGCACCCCGAACTCTATGTTGATGGTTCGTTGATGTCGCTGTTGTACCCGCAAGCAGCTACGGAAAAGGATCGTCTATCTTTCTAGAACCCCAGATGCAAGAATAAGGCAGCATACCCTAAGAGGTCGCCCGGTATCCCAGATTCACCGTTTCAGACACCTCACCCCGGTGACATTCAGCTTTCGGCAAGGCTGTTACGCCTCCGCTTGGGGGTTATTCCTTCGAGACTATCCCTGGACAATAGTCTGCAATCGCTTATTAAATATTGTAATCATATTCAGCAGGAACTCTAGGCACAGGGACCCTATATCCACAACCTGAGGACGCGTCCGGTGGGGTTCTCATGAATAGCATCTGCGCGAAGTGTCTTAAAGTGTGATTTTGAAATAACGGGCGACCTCTCAGAGTATGCAGCAGAGTCAGCTTGTGGATATTAGTGTTAATAGACATGTTAAAACTGGAGCGAGCTATACATACCTGGACGTACCTCAAAATAATATTTGGAAAGTAACATCAGTACAGGAGTCTCTCTGAAGCAAATACAAGCGTCGTCTCCACAGATTTGGTATTAAAATCTTTTGGCGTTGAACAATGAATCTGTGACTAACATGCTTGCCATCCCGGTTCCACTCTACTTGCTTGGGGTGGTTCAATGGACGAAGAACGAACTTACGGGCCTTGATATCGCTACTCGTGAGATCATGCATATGCAGAAGGGATTGAATATTAATTCGTCCGTTTCGCGATTATACATTCAACGCCGTCCTCCTGACAGGTCCGAATTAGAGCCTCCACCTCTCTGGGAGGCGGGGGACCGTCAGCATCGCCCGGGAAGTAGGCCAAGGCGATGAGCACCTCTAGCCATTCTCCGCTTATATAACCAGGGTTCTTGGATAAGAGCAATTCCTGCTTGCACCATTGACATGCGTCTGGCTAGAACCGCAGAGGCACCTTTGCTGTGGTGCAAATTAATCTGCATCATAGGGATTCCCATCTCAGCCATTAAAAGACTAATTCGCGGCACCTCCGGACTCTTCTGGTCTCCCTATGGATCCCAGTTGGGTCTTCCGAAGGTAAACCTTCCCGCCCCTTGATAGGGTCGGCAATCCAGAGCCGCAAGGGCTCCAGAAGTTTGCACCGCTCATGGTGGACAACCCCATGAGGTGCCTTCCACCATACAATAAATCATTATGGCCAACCTCTTTCTACAAATAATAAGAGATACCATCTCTATGTTGTGAAAAAAGTTTCATAACTAATTTGTTTTTTATTAGGAATTTTCTCATTATAACACCAACTCCGGTATCAACCTTAGCCTTAAAGACCCTATTACACTATTTCAATAAAAAATTAAACCAGAAATAATACAGCTCCTAATCATTTCATTTCTTATTATACAAAAAATAAAAAATTAATTCATTTCTAAGAACAATCATACTTATATTAATTTTATACTTTAGGCAATTATCATTAAACAATCGTATTGAGTAATTACACCGGTCTCCGGACACGTATCAGTGGTCGGACGAATATTTATTTTCTCCTAATCAAATAGTTATAATGTTATAAAAGTTCAGCCATATGAAAGAGATTAGCATTTATTTTCTAAACTATTTTTGACAATTTGCAAAATATAATACATTTTATAGTAGAGGGTAAAGGTGTGCAAAATTGATGCGGGCCGGATCGGGTCGGGTTTGCTGGTTGGCCCGCAAATGCGCAATCAACCCGACAACTCGCGTGTAGCCCGCAAACCCGCACTAACCTGCAGAACCCGCATTTAACTGGACAACTCGCATTCAACCTGCAAAACTCGCAAAGGCGCAATAGATTCATAATCAACTTAAAGCTCTCAAAAGCTTCATAAATATGTGTGAAAAGTAGAATGCAAAGCTTGGTCGGCGAGTCAACCCGCCAACCCGACCAAAAGTGGTGTCCAACCTGAGAATCGTTGTTCGACGCAATGACCGGTACATTTGGCCTGTAGATTAATTATTATTTTTTTATATATAAAATAGAAAAGTCTATATGCATGTATGTATGTATGTATGTATGTATAAATTTGATTAGGCCATTAGCCTGTACAAATGAGATTCGAGTTAACAGCCAAGAGTAAATTATAATATAAATACAGAAAAGTATTAAGTTACAAACTAATTATATTAATCATTCATCCGTTAGAAGATCCCTTATTGCAGATATATTTACAAAAAATCTGTATAATCTTCTAGCGTCGCCATCGTTTTCTGCGTTCAGAATATTTAATATTTGTTCGCTTACACTAATGTCTAATGTCTGATCTATTAACAATTGCCTAGCCTCAGCGTACATTGGACGTTCTACCAATACATGAAATAAAGTTTCTCGACGAGGTTGAAAGCAAAGTGTACAATTTTCATCCGGGTTTAACTTAATACGCTCGTCGTAAATTTGTATTCTAGGCATTCTAGTTGTTATTAACCGACATTGTGCCATTACTTTTGTCTACACAGTATAGGAGTACCTTTTTTAAATAACTCAAATTGGTACTATTAAATCCTCTGAGCTTAGGGTACACTTCTAAACTACCCGATCAAACAAATTGAACTTTTATTAGCAACATTCACCGACTTGGCTCGCGAAATATAATCTACGTCAATTATAAATTGCTGAACTATATTTGTACGATGATAAATTGACGTTACACATATTGTATTTATATTGTTATAAAATATTTTTATTTCTTAAAGTATTTTGTGTAATTTAAAAACTTTAAATAGGGTTCTTGCACGATTTGAAATAATTGCAGGTTTCAATAATAAATTACCTACTCTTTACATTGGTGAATAAAAATGTGGTTTAAATCCCTTATCTTAAAGAAAATTAAAAAATAAATCAGTAATATTTTAAATATTGCAAGAACTCTACTTTGGATCTTTGTCTTTATTTATCTACGTCAAATGGAAATTCTTTAAGAGTATAAGTATCTTTAATTACTAAAATTAGTATTTTCATTTTGACGGAAAGTCGATGATTATTTCTTTCATATGATGAATTTCTCATATACATATTTCGGATATTTTATTTTGAAATTATATCTCGTTTTATAGGCTTTTCTTCATCGACTAAGATTGCTTACATGTTGTAATTAGTTGCATTTAAAATTGATACATTTTCAACAGTTTGATAATTAATTGTCACGAATTTCATCTGTAATGCCTTTTCGTAAAATAATGATAGTTTCGTTGACTATTTTCAGTTGACTATTTTTCAGTACCATGCACAAGCGGGCAATGCGGCGCGGACGGCCATTTCAATGGTAAAATGTCAAAATGTTGAATCTTGTACGTTCACAGCTTTGGATGGTAATCACTCCCAAAATAGAACTTCAAATTTACTTTTTCAAACTGAAAATTAATATAGAAATCTGAGTTTACTGAAATTGTGCATTCAATTATAAGAAAATTATTTTTAATTTGCACACAGATAAACTTAATATTGCGCGCCGTATAACCCGACTGGTAGGGTAAGTTGATGCACGTGGACTATTTTCGAAGTCTTAATAATTAAGTATTTTAATTGATAGATTCAATTGTTCATATGAATAACGCAAAACTCAGATGTTGATCTATGTGTTACATATTTTTCCTTCACATTATCGAATTTATTTTTCTATCTGTCGATTGAAATATGTTATGCGCGCCGCATTACCCGCTTCTCCCCTATACCTGTGGCAAATCGTCTAATAAAAAATTTCAATACGGCTAATTAACTAATTTCGTGTAATTTTTTCTGTAACAATAGTCAACTAAATACACATACTTTGCTTCAATACGAAAATGTTTCTTTATTGTAGAAAACTAATGCCATTAAACGTTGACGAATCTTTTCCTATCTTCTATTGTTTGTTGGCCTCCCATATATTTAAAACTTATTATATATGTTATTAATTATAAAACTATAATGTTCCTCCTAAAATATTTTCCTAAGGTGATAAAAAGAAACTTTTTTTTATATGTTTAAAAAAAACTTTACTTATTACTTGTACTATTTTGATCCTACTTCATCTCACAAAAAATATTATACATTAGTTTTACATTATTTTAATGAAATAAATGTGGTAGAGAAATGTCTTTTATATTTACTAATATAATAAAGTGATGTAAAAAGATTTCAATCGACATTATTTCTCAACTTTATAAACAATCCATATTAAAAATTGCACTGTAAGTACATTTATAGATAGAAAGAGAGTATTTTCCATGAACTTAACTTCAAATTATATTCACTGTGATGTTTAATGATGAATTTTTTTTATCCAAATATTATTTTCTTATGCTATAGACAAATTATATAAACAAATGCACATTGAGCACATTTGTAGGCAAGAAAAGCTATTTGCTTATTCAAAATTATCCTTAAATTATATCGACAGTGATGTTTAGTTATGAAGTTTTTTTTCATACAATATTATTTGTTCACATTTTAAACAAAACTTTTAGCGTATTTCTAGACAGAAACAAATAGTTTTTTTGTTCAGTTCTTATCAAATTATATTGATTATGATGAATACAGATGAATTTTTCTAATCTTATATAATTTGATAATTTTAAAATCAAATTATATACATTATTTCTTCAGTTTATAAACAAATGAACCATTTATAGACATGAATAAATAATTTTTTGATTCAATTTTCTTCAATTTACATATATTGCCTTGATTTTTCCTGATACACTTTCGTCTCCCATTATTATTTTTTAATTTATTAAACAAATTATACAAACAAATCCACAATGCCGATAATTTTCTTATAAAATCACTAAATGGATGGCAAATGTTTATCTGTAAACATGACTTTCAATATGTTTTGAAGATATGTAATTGAAAGAAAAAAATAATCTACTTCTACCTATAAATATGCTTACTGAATATTTGTTTGTTATAGCTTGTTCGTCATATCAACCAATCAAATTGGATTACAAAAATTCAGCAATGATTATTACTATCGATAAATAACAATTAACTTCCAAAGTCGAAATGTTTTTCGCTATTTGCATTTAACATAATAATTTTAACAATTTAAAAAATTAAAAACTGGTCCTTGCAGACCCCTTAAAAATTAATTGATCAAATTTTAATCTGGTGATCGGACTGAGAATTTTGTTGTGACAAACAAAGGGGTTCATAATGCCTTTGTAGTGCCTCGCCAAAATGCCAACAGTAAAAAACCATCCAACATCCAAAAAAGGCTTGAACTAATTTATTTTAAAAATGTTTTTTGTACAAACTTTTAACATTCTTAAAGGCGACTGAGTTGGCCCCGGCTAGGGACCAGCTGGGCTTTTCCAGAGAGGGCCGCCCTTATGGTACCTTTGGAGAGTCACTGATTAAACAAGGCTAAGCTGGGCAAAATAAGCAATTAAATAATAAATAATTAAATAGTAATACGCTAAAATTTGTACTTTACTTTGCAATATCCAAATAAGTAGTCCGGGCGTAGATACTTATAAATAATGTAAAATGCACTTAATATAAAATATAGTTCAACATAATACAGAATATTTCGTGTTTTGGACATACGATGATCGAGTGTGAAGCGGATGACACGTGATGAGAAAGTCTTAGTTAAATCCCACGGGTTCTTTAACAAAAGGGAATTCACAATTAGCAAATAACAGTTAGCAATGTTTTTTCCTTTAATCTAATTATATAATAGGTCTATGCACAAATATGGGGGATACACAAAGAACGAGCGCGAAGCGCGATATCTGATATACGCGCACTTTAGGCACGCTCGCGCGATAAGAATGTTCCCGCGTGGCGGACAGATTTAAAAAAATAAATTAATAGAGTAGAGGAATGTGGTTTATATTTAACACTTTAAAATTCTTTGAGATTCCTTCATGGCGACCCAAGGGAAATTCCCGACATTTTTCTGGGGTCATATCTTTAGCCTCGCCGCTGCACATGTTTGTTTTCGCCCAAAATTCAAGCAAAACATATTTTTTGTATCTGTTTCCGAAAACTAACTGAAGCATTGACGAAAGACTGAAGCCTCGAGTACCATCATAACACATTGACTCTTTAATGTAATTACCAATTACTTTTAACATTTTGATTCTTCTTCGCATCATAAACAATATTATGTTTTAGTTGTGCATTTTTTAAACTGAATTAATGGAGTGGAGAAATGTCACTTATATTTATTACTCTAAAATTCTTTTTTAATGATTTATGGGAGCCTAAGGGAGATTCCCTGCATTCTTCTGCGGTCATGTCTTTAATCTCGCCACTGTACATGTTTATTTTCACCCGATTTTCAAAGTCATTTCTTTCTATATATATTCCACGAAGATATTTTAAACCCTGGAATATTGCAAATACGTCGCCAGTGGATGTTGTTAAAACATTCCGTACTTCTATAGGCATGGGCACAAGGGCATTATTTCTTCCTATCATTTTAATTGGTTTATCGGCAGGAAATGTGTATTTTTGAATTTCGAACATTCGGTGCGGATTTATGTAGGGGATAAGACGAATCAAACTAAGATGGTGAAGTTCATATCTAAGATTGCGAGAAGGAAGATGTTCGGTAGATGGAGACCTGGACCTGTGACGAAGAGGCGACTCAGTAGGCGGATGCCTGATCGGAGAATGAGGTCTGGTAGGAGGAAAAGTCCTTTCAGGAGAATGATTACTGTCAGGAGAATAAGAAGTTCCAGAACGAGGTACAGCAGGAATAGGGTCGCCATTAGGTAAGCTCTCAAACTGTAAACTTAAATCTGCAACAAGAAATGGGGGATTACATTTTCTCATGTGGCAATATTGCAGGGATCCGAAAGAAACTGAGGGACAGTTTTGGATATTTGTGAATTATTTGTTCAAATTTAAAAGAATATAGCAATAAACTAAGCTCAATATAAAAAGATTATCGAAAGATAATAAGGTTGTGGAAACTTAATATCAAAATTATGTGATAATTATGTTTTATGAAGAAAATAATGAAAAAAAAGTAACGAAATTTTCGTTACGTTCCTTTTCGTTACTTGCAATATAAAACTTTCACGATACAAAATTTTGACATTGTGCCTTCGTAGCCGCATCATTTTTAATGTTTTTCCATACTTGGCGTAGATTTAAGGTAGATTATCTCAAATTTACAGAAATGATTCAAAAATATTATAAAACGCCCCTTGATTTGGTTTGGATTCCTGCAATATAGT
>CAKNWU010050434.1:0-21406 GCA_932072015.1 Andricus quercustozae
CAAATTTTATACAAATCTAATACCTTTTCTGATGAGAGTGTAAAAAGTGTTTTTAATTCTTAATTAAGTGTGAGTTAAAACAGTTGACGAACATGCAAATTCGTCATTTGATTTGTTCATTTCCACGCTTTAAATTGTTTTTATTGGCTTGAAAATGTATTTGACTAGTCTAAACAGGATCAAACTATACAACTTTTAGTGTTTAATTTTTTTGATTCGTTTCAGACGGCCTTAGTACTACTTTTAAATTCTTTTACACTGTTTTGATTTATTCTCAACTGTTTCGACTGTTTTCAAGTGTTTTATACAGTGCGGAACTATCTTGATCTGTCTTTGTTTGTTTTAAAATGACTTGAACTGACTTAGAACTAATTTTTAACATACTCAGTATTGCATAATATCAAAATTTACTATACTAAAGAAGGTTTTTGACCAGAAATGACACCTTTGACTGCAGTACTTTATGGTATAGTGATTTTTGCTACAAAATTCTTCAAAGTGTAACATAAATTAGATATCTCGATATCAAGAAAAACACATCCATTGTGGTTGCCTACAAGAATTTTTCAAATAAAGCCATTCAGGAGACCAATAGATAGTTGTTGCACGATTTTGGGACATAGAAAATGAACAACGCCATAATGTTACGTAATATTATGAATGCTAATGGGAGTATATTACAAATTTTATTCAGTTACCAATCAACATTATACATCCGTATTATGTATCACGGCTTAGGTACATATTCTGGAAATTCGTCGAAATCACGCTTTTTTTAATTTAATAAAAGTATCATAACTATACATTTGGGCGTAGAAACTAATTTTCGAAACGAATTCAGTAATTTCGTTAGCGTGTGAGCGCTATGAAAAGGCAAATGTGAAGCATAAAGAGAAAAGCCAGGAATTGCATATGTTTTTTTCGTTTCTAATGTTCCACGATCGAAGAATTCTGAAGATACAGGAACCTTACTGCGAATTTTGTGACTGCATAACAGTTACGATTTGACTACCAAGGTTTTGAAAATGTTTACTTGAATAAGAGTGACTTCAGATGTTGTTTTCAAAACTTTATGCTTGCTTTAACATCTCATAGTCGATAAAAGCCATGTCGCTCATCTGCGTGGCATTATTTCTGCGTAGTGCTGAAGAAAATGGTCTTTTACTTTCACAGAATTTGTCATCAATTGTGTTAAAAGAGCTAGATATCCTGAAACTAAGGTCTCCAAATGAACAGCTGCACCCTCGTTTACAACAGGTGAAGGAACTATGTCCAGATTTTTTTTTGTTTAAAAGATTATTCTCCAGTGAGGCTTTTGTAATGGAATCAAATGACCCAAAATAAGGCCAATGTTTCGCATAAAAGACAGAGACTCGCTTGCTGATATTTTTACAAATTGATTGTTCACTTTCTGCAAAGAAAGTTCCCTTGGTTTATTACGAATTTCATCAGGATCGCAATAAAAATGTCGAATTCTGCTATTTAATTCGCCAACAACTCCACTGGATTAGGGATCGTTGCGAGCGATTTGGGAAGCATGAATATCTTCTGTTCGTATTTTACACTAGGAGATTTTGGATGTGCTGTTCAAGTCTTTGCTGTGCACAAAACAAAATCTACCAGGGTAATTTGGAGTGAAACCGCGGAAAAACCCAATGATTGCGTGGACAGCAAGATTGTCGGCGATCATTCCTGACAGTGAAAAGTAAATATGAAAATCACCACTCGGCGTAGAAAAACAAATTCCTTTTTGCTCTAAGAAAAGCAATTCTTGAACAAGTTTTTCGAAAAGTTTTTGCAGAGGAACTAATGCAGCGTCAGAAGATGTATACAAAGCAAAAAGAAATATATTTTCGGTTTTTGAGAACATTTGAAGAGCTAAACATGGGACAACAATATAGACCGCTCTGACTTTACCTAATCCTCTGTGGCTGCCTAAAGGATTATTTTTTTTAAAAGCATCTTGATATAATGACAGCGGAAAGACCAATTTTTCACCGAACAATGTTTTATGAGACAGCCAATCTGTTCCTTGAACAGATTGGTCCACTATTTCTCAGTTTCGAATCCGTAGAAGGGATTCTGCAGACTTTGCAACATAGTTCTATACGCAGCAATCTTTCCTGGATGCTCTCCGAAATATGAAATCTTACCAGAAGTTGATTGAAAAAGGTCGTAATAGGTTTCTCACGTAGAAAAGTACTAAATTTATAAATAAGATCTGTGACATTATTGCGAGGTAAATCTTGCATACTGTATAAATTTACAACAAAATCATCTGAGGCTGCTTGGAGTAGTTTGTGAAAACTGTCTAGGTCCATGACGTTTATAATTGAATCACATACTTGTATTGCATGCAGTCAACAAATATCAATATATATGTTAGACTGTTGATACAGTTTACAAGAATAACTCAACTAAAGCAGGACTAAATTTGAAAATAAATGTTTCAATATCATCAAAAGACATGTCTCAAGTTTTCTTAAAAAACATCAAAGCTTTTTTGACGTGCATCGACACTTTTTCTCATCGAAGAGTGAGGCGCAAAACAATTTTATGAATGAGCACCCATGCGTTGAGACTAGCTTTTGGATAACCAATATTGTACGTCAGTATCACTTTGATTGCAAATTGCAACGCCTCGACTGCGGTCCCAGTTTCATGGAAAACTTTGCCGATCACGACGAAAAATGCTGCCGGTTCTTTCACAGATCCTACAGTCGCAATGTAAGGCCTTATTACATTTTTCTCAGATTTATGGAGCGTCAGATAAACCTTGGCAAGTCGTTCAAAGGATCCTTGATCTGTAATGATGTCACATGTAGCATGTTTGCAAAAAGGCATCACAGATTCTTCGCCGAATTTGATCATTCTAACCGTGTATCTTGTCAAAAGTTTCGCAGGTTAGATGATCGAATTAGGCCAAGAACATCTATTAAATTGTTATAAAGATTGTAATTTCATGTGTTAACTATTCAAAATTTATCAAACGACTTCTGAAGTAATTTTGATGTATTATTAATAGTGAATACATGAAATGACTCAAGTTGAACTCATTTTATACTCACGACAGTGTGAACAATGAAAGTTTCTTGCTTATCTTTTTTCCCTCGATCGTCTTTTTCAGATGAGATTTTTCTTTTCTTTGCTCTCGCCTGAGTGCTAGTCCGCTTTGCAATCCGGGCTCTTATAGCCAAAGCAAGCAAAATGAAAATCAGAGTATCTTTATTATTATCTGTAATAAAAAGATGTCAAAATTAAGTGTACAGTGAATGTTTATAAATACGCTGTAAAAAGTTTTTATCAATTAAAAGCCCATATACGTTACCGCTAGTTTTAGAGACAGTGTCAAGAAGTGGAGAGTCTCAGACGAATCCACTCTATCAGATCACTCACAGATAGAGTTCGAGATAGAATCCTTCGTACCGGCGGACCCTAAGTGGACCAGAAATCCAAGAACAACGGACTGGGATCAGTTTTCATCGGAACTAAGGAGTGCACTTTCGCAGGTGCCCAGGTCAACTAGAGAGCTTCAACTAGAGAGGTTCAAATTTGCATCATGGAAATTATTAAAACCAACGGGACATCAATTTCACAACTTTTTTCTAAATAGACCCTCTAAACACATTTTCGCAATGGAAATCAATATTTTTTTACAGATGACGTTGAATTCGAGATAATTATATTCTAAACATAGATAATAAATCATGATCAATTGAGTATGGATTTATTACGTTTTGCTTTGGAAGAAACTGAAAACAATTCTCAATTCCTGGTAAGAGTAGAAAAGATATTTTTACTTTCAACCGAGCTTCTGTAGGCTTTGGCGCATCTTTCGATAAACTCGTTAGCATTTGGATTTTGCTCGGAATCAAATGAAAGCTGGCCTTTTAGAATTGCTATTAAGTAAGCAGCTGTAGACTTGATGTACTGTGTTACAGGGGAGTGGAGAGAAACATAGACCACTTTTTCTTTGTGAGTTGGACAAGTTACGCGATCACTTCTGACCTCCCGTAGAAGTAAGTGCCACGCAACTTGCCGAACTCTCACTGCTGTGTAGGTGATGCTCAACACATTCCGCAGAATAGTTTTTAAATCTAAATGGATTTCTTCTAGGTGCGAAATTACCCTACCGCCCATACGACGGTTCGTTGAGCAACTATTGCTGTCGATAAGACCTGCACACGGAGAACAAGAGGTCATATCCGGAGTTTTGTTTTTTAGTTTTTGCAGAACGGTATGCCTGTCTGTCGAAATTGTACCTTTCTCAGAACGGGGATCCTTCTTTGACTAACTAATCTTAGGTTGAATAGGTGTGAAGGTACAAGAAGGTGCGAATTATGGCTTTGCCACATTTGCAGGAACGATCCCTCATCATCCTTGCAGTTCAATCTGGTCGAATGGGAGTGGATCATGTTATTTACGACCAATGTTTTGAAAAAACCAATAAATTTGTAGCAATTCGGCTTGCGGTTGTTAACTCCACAGTCACGGATTTGTAAGAAGAAGTTTTCGAGAGAATCCTGATTGATGTGGACAGTTTTCTAGCTCTTAAAGCCGAGTGTTTTCTGTTTCTTCCAAAGCAGTTCAAATACTCGAAGTTTTAGTTACAATTTTTTCAAAGTAGGGTGTTGCCTGGCAACAGGTCCTTTTGTCGGTAATTAACAAAGTCTCATACGCGAAACTTCTTGAAAGGCTTCCTTAAAAAACTAAAAATGAAAGCTTGAATCTATTAGCAGCGTTCCGTTGCTTTCTTTCCAAAAAATAAAAACCATACTGTATTTTTTCTTTCCTTTGGTTCCAATCAAATTAAAAATGTTAGGAAATCAATAGTTTATTTAATGATTCCTTTTTATTATTGTCTTAGTCTATCTCTTCCCCGTGTATCAAAAAGTGATTACTAATTTTTCAGTGCTTATGCAAATATTAATTTACCTGTAATATGTGAAAGAAGAACAAGCATAACAAACCTGGTCCACATGCCAGTCCCTCTACACGTGATGCCAAAGAGAGACTTACAACTTGAGTCGCCATATGTACGCTCATTTTCTTGACTTTGTCCGGATAAATGTGACGGTCTTTCAATCGGGGAGGATATCTACGTTCTTGGACGCTATAAACGTCATTTCATAGGTTGTGATAATATATTTCCACTTTTCGAAGATCCTTGCTGAATCAGATTTTTCGTCATCCCATCTAAACTCTGAATCTTTATCGAACAGTTTTTTCCTCAAACATTTTATCAGATTAGTTGGATCGAAGAGAGGAATGATCTCCATGTCACGAACAACATAAGAACCATTGGAAAAAGTGTGTTTAACACTTGTTCAAAGAAATGTAAGAATACAACATTTTTCAACAGTAAAACTTACATTCGTAAACATGAACTTCGCCTTTTAGTTTAGCTGTATCGTAATGCAGGATGTTTATGGCCGTTTGATTCGAAGATCCAGCATCCTTAGATGCTCCAATTACTTCCTTTATGCAGTATAATAACTGGGCCGTTGTATTTTCTTTACTACAATAATAAAAGCAAACTGGGATGTTATTCCCAGTATCGATCCAGCGCAAGATGAAGACGACCAGAAAAATCTCATTCCATATTAAACCGCAATCTTCATTGGTCTTTAAATTGTTATCAGCCTCTTCCAATCTCCTTATGGTTTCTTCCGTAACACCAGCATCTAACTTCATCTTCTTCAAAAGCGTTTTGAGCAGGGTAGGACTGGGAAGTGATAGGAAGGAGCCTATAAATATATAGCATTTAGAAGATCGTTTGAATATAGAGAGGGCAATTCTTTTCTGTTCCTTAGTATACCTTCTGCCAGTAGGATCTCTGTTGATGTTACGCATAATTTTTTCAAGAAATTCTTTTTGTATGTTCGACAATTTATTGTACATTTGATAAAACTACTTAGATTGAAGGCGTTCGTTGACGTCTTTTTTCATTCAGCCTACGAGCAATGAACATAATAATGGTTTACCAGAACTACACACGTAAATATAGAATAAAATGCTTATGCGAAATATCAAATAATTCTATATGAACTTACATATAATACTGTTTTTGTATTTACAATTCAAATGAAAATAATATTGGAAAAACAGTAATGTGGCGTATCGTACAATTTTTGTATTCTAAATTGATCCACCCAAAAATTAGACTAGTGTCAAATGTTTTGTAAAATTAGTGACACTTTACGAGGTACAATTTTCTAAAAGTAAATTATGCACCGAAAATATTAGCTTCGTGTAATGATAATGATAAAATATATATTTACAAATCGAAAGAGAAAAGCATTGTCATAATAGTGACGTCACGATATACCATTTTTCTAAAGTCAAATTATCTACCTAAAATATTAGACTCATGTTAAAATAATAATTGCAAAATATATTCATAAATCTGAAGGAAAAGTAATGTAAAAATAGTGACGCGTCAACATGTACAATTTTTGTAAAGTAATTTTTGTAAAGTATTTTTGTAAAGCATTAACGCTGCCACGCCACCGCCGAAAATTTAGAACGGCGTCACGCCGCCAGTCGCCGATCAATATTAGCCTAAACACCGCAGCCGATGCAACGGACGAGCGGTTCCCGGTTTCGATTACGGTTACGATCGGAACCGGGAACCGCTCGTCTGAATACGGCTTTAGACAATTGCGCCGCCGCGCCACGTCTCGGCCGAGCAACTTGTTTTAAAAACGCGCCGCCGCTGATTCGCGTTCGGCGCGGCGGCGTATCGGCGCCCCGACGTAATATTAGGTATATTTATATGGTACCGGATTTCTTTCCGCCGGGTGATCCGGTGGCTTTTAATTGGTTGCGGAAATTTCTGCGCCCAATTAGGACCGACCACTGCAATCTAATTCTGGTGTAGACCACCGAAAGCGAAAGAATAAGAATCGCAAATGTTAATTATATTTTTATATTATCCAAGCTGTATGTCAAAATAAAAATAATAAGCTAGATCGTCACTCCACCCCGCCGCCGCCGGTAAAAAAAATGCTAAAAGCATTCCAATCTCAAGCCTTATTGCAAATGCTGATCCTATGATATATCCTTTAATGTTTTGTGACGGGGTAAAATCAGTATTGCGCGTCACTTAAATTACCCTGCACTATAAAGTAATTATTTATTATTTCATACCCTTTTGGAGCCTTATTCGCCGACGAAATTTATTGTATCTGGAGATAGGACGAAATTCTGCCGGATCTACAAACTACTAATTCAAATACGGAAACCTAATACGGGACGACCGATACCGTCGTATCGTATCGGTTGATAAAAAATGTAATTCGGTAAGTTTTGATTTCTTTTGTCCGAATAAAAATTAAGAGTTTGAATTTCAATCTAAAACGTGGCCTATAGATTCCTTGACTACGTAACCCACCCCCTCCTTGTTCTTGGATTTAATATGCTGGAAGGTCTAGTTACAAGAAGCAAATCGATTAAAGTTATGATTTACAAATTGTTTGAATAAGTTCGAAAAGAAATTTTGCAATTAAGGGTGTAATCTCAATATCGGGCGGAGAATTACCCCGACATAGTTTCCATTTGATGATCCAGGATGGACTGTAAATATTAAACATGAAGGAGACCATCACTGGGAAAATTAACTCAAAAATGTATAGTTGATGTGTTTTGCAGAGTAGAAGGGGAGCGTTTAAAATATATTCATCAACAACCAACGAAACTTCGTGCCCAAATGTATAGTGGATTAATGGATTATGTAAGTAATCGAGAGAAAGATGAAAATGTTCGACCAGTTAAAATGGTAATTTTACTATCTTCGTTCACTGGAGGTTCACAATTTTATCAACAGTCTTTTATGGACGCAATGAAATTGGTACAAGAATGCGGAAAACCAGAATTATGTATTACTACGCTTGCAAGTTTGAGCTCGCCTAGGGCGGGCACCTATTGAATCTCGCGCTTCGCGCTCTATTTGATATTAATCTCGCGCTTCGCGCTCGGACACATTTGCCTAACGCTTTAAGCTCGGTTTCTCTAGGTTTTCGCACTTCGTGTGTTCGCTATTTTTATGACCTGCTTTTGGTTTAATTATGTCAGTTTCACATAAAAAGAAGAACTAATTTGCGTAAGGTTCTACCGACCTTGAGGAACACATTCTCATCAAGAAACTCACGCTTCGCAGCTCGATATTTGTTTTAAAAATCAGGTAAACCTCGCGCTCCATGCTCATTTCTGGAGCGATTTGGTCGCGCGCTTCACAACGACCATATGTTATGTTATATGTTTTTCAGATAAAAATGACTAAATTTGTGTTTGATTTAAAATGAAGAAGGAAATTCCTTACTTCAGCGTATATTTCCGCATCTTTCTAATAAATCATACAATCAGAAAGATTTTTTCTAACTATCTGAAAAGGAGAGAAAAAAAGTATCTGAGTCGAAATCATGTCCAAGTTATGAAGTGATTCGTCGCATGGTGGAGATTATAGCTGTAACGTCAGTCCCACCAAACCGTCTGTTACTGCTGAGAAGGTCACCAGCCTTGAGCAGCGTTGTATTATATAGGAGTGTATATGTTGCCATCTGCAAATTCCTGGCCTACCTCTAGACATGAAACCAAAAATAAATTTTTTTCTCAACTTGAACCAAGATTGATACATTTTATATGTATTCTTGTGCATTTTATAATAACTGTTTATTTTAATGAAAAGAATTGTAATTAATACCGATTTTAAACTCCGCGCCAACTGTGGCCAACCAGCGCGCGACCCTAACGCAGGCGCAGTAGCTCAAGGCCCAATCGCCATAATTAGAAAAGGACATTTAAGTTATAGTATACACTTTCATATTGAAAGACTTTGGTCATTAAGTCGGTTACAAAAATTTAAACTAGTCATGATTATCATTAAGTCTATACCGAAAATTCAAACGTGTTGTCAAGATGTCGAATAACGGAAAAGTCCAGATAAGTTAGGAATGAAGACAACATTTTAAATTCATTTTCGTCATGTAACTTTAATTTTTTCTTAATTTCTCTTTTTATTCTTTTGAAAAAATAAATAAATAGGAGAATACCACTCAGAATAACGAATCAAATATACAGCGGCATTCGCCGGTTCGTTTTCCCAATGGGAATCATACACCAATATCTGTACAAGGAAATAATGTAGGTAAATATTAATTTCTTTTAGTATTTGTAATCTTTATTATTATTTGCAAATATTTATGTTCGTATAATTTTTTTAGGCCAACATACTAGTGCTCCGGGAAATGGATTTTTCTATTATGCGCCAATTTTTCCGGCGAATGGATTCCTCCGAGGTAAGTCTTTAATATTTCTTGTTTCCGTAAACAAATTGAGCCTATTATTAATTAATTATTATACATTAATTATTGATTATTTAAACAATTTTCATGAACAATTTCACAATTTTTTTTAACGAATAGGCTCAATTTCTTAACAGCATCAACAAAGAATGTCTTTCCGATAATTCTTTTCTATGAAACTTCTTTAATTGACAATAGTTATTCATTATTTAAACATCTTGATTGAAAATATATTTCTTTGATTTACAGTTAATTTGCTTTATTTTGATACATGCAATTCCAACTCCACGAAATATAAATATTAGAAGGTCAACGTCTTCTTCTACAGAAGGTAAATTGTTAATTATTTTTCTCATTCCTTTTTCGAAATAAGTTGTATTTTTTTATAAATTGTAGTTTTGAATTGAAAGTCCATTTCTTTGGTTGAAAATTAGTTTTTTGACTAAAAATTTACTTATTCCTTTTTTGTGGAAAATTCATTAAAATTTATTATTAACTTAAATAAAAATTTTAATTTGTCATTATATTTTATTGAAATTCCTGAAGGTAGTTTAAAATCTTTTACATTCCGGGCAACTTCTACTAAATGTGTCATAATAATATAATATAATTAATAATATAATGCAATTTACCTGCTTGGTTGAAACTATCTATTTTGTCGAAAATTCATCTTTTTCGCATGAAATTTATCTTTTTAATTTGAAAATTCAATTATTTAATAAAAAATGTATGTATTTTGTTGAAACTTAGTCTTTGGTGGTAGAATATCAATTTTGTTGGTAAATTACTTTTTTTATTGAAAATTTATTGGTTCAAAGAAAGTTGAAAGATCCTTGAAAATTGTTTTATACATTAAAAGTTTAATTCAAAATTAATTTATATTGTTAAAAAAATTTTTTTTAGAAAATTAGTTTTCTTGGTTAAAAATTAATTTCTTTGATTGAAAATTACTTTTTGTAATGAAAATTAATTTTTTAATAAAAAATTCCATTTTTTATTTAAAATGTATATTTTTTATCTATATTTAATCTTTTCGGCTGAAAATTCATCTGTAATCGAAAACTGAATCATTTTCTTAAAAGTTTAACTATTTTGTAAAAATTTAATTATTTAAAAAATTTTTTTTTTTAAATATGTCTTTTACGGTATAAAATTAATTTCTTTTAAGAAAATTCAAGTATAGCATTAAAGATTCATTTTTTTAATTTTGCTGATTCATTATCTTAGTTAAAAGTTAATTTCTTTCCTTAAAATTTTAATTATTCTTTTAAAAAATTGTTTTTATATAATCAATTAATAATAATTAATCAGTCAGTATAAAACATTTTCTAAATTAAATTTTCAAAACGATTTCTCTGTGGGAAAACGATTGTTAATAATAAAATAATAAAGAATTTTGAGAGATGGTTCTGCTGGCCTGTTACATTTCAACATGCTTTTTGGTGATTCTGCTTGCCTCTCACGTTTTAAGGTGTTTTTTGGTGTTGATCTCGTTGTCTCGAGCATCTTGTGGTGCTTTTTGCTTACATTGCTCTTCTCTTCGCGATCTCCTCGCGATATTTCTCTTCGGGAAAATGTCGTCTTTTGGTGATGGCGAATGTGTAATTCTTCAAAATCAGAGTCGATTCCGAAGAGGGTTCATAAAAATAGTTTTTTTGTAGGCCTGGCAGCGCCGCGGCAAGTTAGCATAAATATTTTATAACATAAAATTAATGAAACGTGTAACGTCATTGTTTTAGTGCTATATCAATTAGGTGTAAATTTAAATTAAATTTTTAACCACAAAAACATAGCGCAAAGCGTGAGAAAGATACATTATGAAGAATGGGATTTTTTATTTTGAAATTTTTATTTCCATTGAAAAAACAGAAAATAACCTAATATTGTTGAAACTTGTTATACACTGGGAAATATATAGTAGGCCCAAATACTTAGTTTTGTGTAATATGTGAAATATCTTTCGTAAATGAGAAGTGCTGCATATACTGGAACTTCGTATTCTCGACAATTATTTCTGTTGCGCACTCGAGGCCTGATATCGTGCTCCTTGATTTCGAGAAAAGAACCATGTTCGTTATCGAATTTTCGGCACTAGCTCACAAAACGTCATAGCCAAGGAGAAAGAAAAGCAAGAGAGGTATAAAGACCTTATAAGGGAGTTGTGACGGTTATTCCCGGAATATTCTATTAAGCTAATTCTCTAGATCATCGACGGTCTTGGAAGTGCCAAGGTTTCGCTGGTTAATAGCCGGAAAAGCATCCCTGAGTCTCAACAAAGTGCTAAAACAATTGCGGGTAAAATGTAGAAGGCGGTCGTCCTTCGGTCGCTACGTGTCCTCAGGGTGCATGAGACTTTCGCCGGATCATCGTATTGAATTCATCGCAGACTGTAATCACCTATCTAACGGTCGTGAGACGTGGTTATAGCTGGAATTTTACCGCGATTTTGCTGGGAGCTGGTGCAATTTTTCAGATTAGCACCCGCTCCCGGCGAAATCCTGCGATTGTCCTTATGACAAACTTTTAATTATAATGGCACTACACGCGTCTATGGGTTGCGTATAGAGGGTCCCTGTAGCAAGGGTTTCTGCGCGTATGCACACTCTGTGGTGCCAGAAACGCCCAGAGCACCGTCACGTTTCGATTCAAGCGTTGGGAAATCAACGTGCCTACCTCTGAAAAGATGGATATATACGCGGAGCACCTCCCCAACCGCTGCTTGAACAAGCTTCAGACAAAGATCAGAAAGCGAAATTAAGATCAACCACGGAAAGCAGGTACCTTCTTAGAGATGATCACGATTTCAGGTTAAGAAGGAACATGAAAGTTCCTCTTAAGCCCCAAGATCTGGTTGAAATGGATGCCTCCCTTCGTGGAGAAATCTACCAAGAATCTTACCTCTGGACCATCAATTGCTCAGTTTATGGTGCTGTGAGAGCTTTGGCTGATTCAAATCAAAGGCTAAACCCAAATATGTATCAAAAGACCAAATGACGCTTGCATCAACTGAAAAAGAAGATTGGATGGGCAAGACAGAATGCGTCCCGTGTTCAGTGTATGATTGACTACATAACATCTGGTAGACGGTTCACGGAAAGGGTTCGAAAGTTCACCCAAGAACTGAGGATCTACAATCACACGCTGAACATGTCAAAGCTGCTGACAATCAAGCAGCATATTGTTGACAAAATACAGGTGTTACTTGACGTAAGGAGGAGAATATAGAAGAGGGAGAGATGTATCAGGAAAAATCAAGAGATTCTCGCTGACCTGTCGCGCCTCTTCAGCGATTACCCTGTTTCTGTCAAAAATACACCCAAGCCCAACGAGCTAGGGACTTTTTGCAGATAGATATACAAGATCTCGAGAACTCTGGAGTTGGAGGAAGATACTGACAATATCATCCGCTCCAAGGAGTTTTGCGACTACCTCGTAACATCTGTATTTTATATGGCTGACCTGGAAATCTATGCTTCTGGTGCAAGCAAACTTCGATTTGCTTTAAATGTCGTCAAGAGGTACACAGGAGAGATTGTTATGAACTTTGAATTGCACAAATGTGCCAAGATTAATCTTAAGAAAGGACAGTTTACTGACTGAATTAACTGAATTAATAATAATTAAATTAATTTTCAATTAATAATTATTTATGCATTAGAGTCTGTGTGCGGCAACCTGGCGTGCAATATTGTGCGTCTGGTTGCGGCCTAACCTCTTTATTCGCGACGTCCGCTAGAGACATCAGGTAAATTATTGTTTTGGTGTTTTGTATGTTTTCAAAGATTTGTATGTCTTTGTCACTCACTTTTGACATGTATTAATCGGAATAGTCGACCATAAAACCATTACAGCTGCATAATTATTTAAAACATTGAAAAAAATGAGTTGAGCACTTGGGCACCTCGGGTTTATCACAACGTGGATAAAGTGGGGTGTGCACACAAGGGTTAACAAATTAGGAAAGGCAACCCGCCCATTATCGTCTGGACGTTTATGATCTCTCTTCGCCTTTCAGGGAAGAATCTATTCTCGTTTTTCCTAATTATCTTATTGATATGGAAGTGAATGCAAAAGGTCGAAGATAAAAGTGAATAAATTTACAGATTATTATTATTAATTGCATTCACCAATAGAATTAAGGATGATTTGCACGGTGAATATCAGAGCATAAACAACCCTCATTTTTTCCAACATGAGGAAACGCTGATTAATGTATTAATACGAAATTTGGTTACCAGTCTATTGAAAAAATATTTTGGTGCTTCCTTACTGATTATGTAATATCTCCTATAGTCCATATCTCACATATCATCGTCGCCAAGCTTACCTCTCTGAGATATTAACATTTCATTATTCAACTACAAGGATACAAATTTACAAACTACATTCGTTAAACTTGAAGTAGAAAATTCGATAAATTCTTGATTTCTTTTAAACTTCTCAAGTGATATATCCTCTTCTAAAAGTCAGAAATACTTACAGGAGTGATTCGACGTGGAATTTCATAAGCTTTCTAAAAGATTCTTTCTTTAAATATCTAGCTTTATTTTCGACCCTGGTATCATGTTTGAATGTCATCAGTAATTTGATAGTGCAGCTTACACTAGTCGTAAAGATAATTATAAAATAATTCGGAAACAGCAATCTTATATGAACCTTTGTAAAACTCAAAAGTTATTATCAGGATCAAATGTCAATACAATATTATTTTTTTAATAATAAAAATTGAGAATATAAGATTACTGAGACGCATAGCGTCATTATTCAGATGTGATATCAATTAAGTCTCAATTTGTGTGAAATTCTTAACCCCTTTAGTAAGAAGCGTATGCTGAAACAGCTAAAGAACTATATGTTAAAACGAGGACAGCAACGAACAAAGCATTAAAAATTTGTTCTAATTAATGACGGACAAACATAATAATCAAACAGCTGAGCCAACTTTTCAGTTTGCCAGTTAACAGAAATATAAAAATGTTTATCATAAAATTGATTACAGAAATTTACGTTTATAAGTGATATTCTTTCTCGCTGGTATTTTCATAGTGTTATAACCAAAATAAAAAAAAAAGGCCAACACGCCCACGAATTTTGCGAAAGACTAGTTTTATTCATTTCAATTACAGTAGAACTCTACGGATCATCCAATGTAGATAATTTCCAGAGGTAGTATAATTTCCCTCATAAAATGTTTACGCAAGGGACGAATAATTGAAGCCTCTAGACACATAATACATTGAGTTTTTAGTGCATATTGTTGCGGTTTGCATGAACGTATACATGCTCTACTCTAAAATGTGACATGATTTTACGATTGAGACCTACTGGAGTTTCTTCTATTTCTTTTGGGGTCAATGTGGTAACCGTGCCGGTTTCCATGTTTATTTTTATACGTTTTATAACTTGTCTAACATATTTATACACTCCCAAAATATACTTATGACTCTCCAATATTGCAAAGACATCACCATCACTTGTTGATAATACAATCTGTTCTTGGATTGGTACAGGTCTGTATATATGTCTCCCTAGTTTTATTTTAATTAGTTTATCAGGAGAAAAAGTGTATTTTCGAAGTTCAAAAATCGGATGCGGTTTTGCAAGGGAAATAAGCCGAATAAATTCAAGTTGCTCGAGTCCACATCCATTTCCGTCAGAAGAAGGAAGCCTTAAGGAGGGAGATATGGACATGACAGACGGAACCATGCTTCTGGCAGGAGGAGACCTGGACCTGTCACGAAGAGAAGGCCCAACAGAAGAAAGAGATCTATTAGGAGAATTGTTTCTGTCAGAAGAAGAAAAATTAGAACTTTTGCCACGAGGAACACCAGGAATAGGGTCGCCGTTAGGTAAACAATCAAACTGTAAACTTAACTCTGTAACAAAAAAGAGAGGATTACATTTTCTTTAAGTACGATGTTATTTTACACAGCAGAAATAAAAGATGAATAATTCTGACTTCATCTGCTAAGTCACATTTTCAGCTGGACAAAGTGGAGTAGAACAAAAAATCAGTAACAAAAAATGCAAATAAACATTGTTATTAACTAAATGTCTTCTCTAAAATAGCTAAGATAACGTTTACTACAATTCGCGATAATGCATTTTAACAAAGTTTTAAAATTTTATGATAGATTGCCCTACAACGGTACATTTCAAGAATGACGTAATAAGTTTTAAAATAACTTTCATATATCAGACTTTAGATCCCTTTCGATATTCCACTATTTTCGCCTTTTACAAATAATTATTTTTTCCTCTGTTTTAAAGACACTTCTACTTTTTCTCGTTCATTCGCTTTAATGCGAACTGAATTAATTAAAGCTATTGAGGTTTTTAAAACAAGAGGGAATTTTTAAAAATAAAAACTTTAGATTTTTAAATAAAAGCCTCAATTTTCGCGAATATCTGACAAGCTTCTATTAAAATATCCTATTCCGCTGAAAAAATGTAAACATAACCTTAAATTATTAACGCTCGTGGGATCGTTGGATAATGGGTTTTGTTTTAAACGTTGGAAATGCCATAAGAAAGTCAAAAATTTGAATTAATAGTAAAATACATGAAATACGATGAAAGATCTAACAGAAAAGTATCTCGTCTTTAAAACACCTACAAAATTTCTTTGAACCATTTTTTGATAGCACTCATAGTTTGGCCGTGAAATTTGAATTCTTTCATTCTCATCATTAATGATGGAAGGTATTACATTCATATAAATCTGGACCTATCCAGTTTTGATCAATTGTCGACGTTAGAGACCCCTTGAGTAAAAAACGCTTTTTACGAACATGCCTGTTCAAAATTTCAACGAGAACTTCATTACTTACACGGTCGCGGTTGACCTTGAGTAACTTTCTAGGTATCTTTAGTCAGTGACTAAAGGTGCAATAAACAGACTTGATTTCGTTTTAATTTACACGGTGTTGGTTACTCATGAATCCTGTCATAACGTATTCGTATAATACTATTTTCGACATTATTATAGAACCAGCTGATAAGAGTGCAATAATTCTTAACAATTTTTATCCAGTGTTTTGTCACCAAGGAATCGAGTGCGTCGGCGCAGAAGCGTGAGGACGCTTGCATCAGGTGAGCCAGTGATTCAACGGCAACGTCAGACTATGCTATGTCACACCGGCTAGGTGTACCAACAGTGCAGTGTACAGTAGCATCGATCCTACGCGTTGCAAACCAGTGGTAACCAGTGCGAACCGGTAAGTGACTATATATTACCGGTCGGGCTATAGACAGCGGCTATGACCGTTATCACGCCAACAAGGGACAATTCTTTCGCCGCGAGTTGTCAACTTATGAACAGCACGTATTTCCTTCGCCTCATCTTTTCTTTCGACCTTCTTTCTTTTTTTAATTGATAGCGATGTTGTCTTTTGCTCAATATATTTCTCAACGGCAACAGCATTTTAAAGGCACCTGCAACGCCGTTACTAATTTAAAAAAGCTCGGTGCAGAAAAGATCAATAAGAATGTAGTGAAAGCGCGATTGGGCTCTTAAGAGAAAACATGGACGAAATTAGACGCGAATAATGACATAATGGTCATGAAAAAAATAAAAATTTGGAAAGCGATTATTTTTAATTGACACTTCTTTCTCAAGCGGAGGAACAATACTTAGCATCAAAGGCATATTTAAATGATTACGCATATTACCGCTTATGCAACGAAAGGAATTTCGCCCAATAGCAGCCTCCGCCGCGACCCCCTGGCACACTATCGTTTAGTTCCATTTCTTCATCAGTCTAGGTTAGTAGACACTACTACCGGCTGTAGTTCTTTAGGCTTCGTAAAAAGCGCGAGCATCTTTGGCGTGAGCAGTTTAGACCATATGCGCAAATTATAGCTGATTTTCCAGAGATCACGAGAGTCTCTCAATCATCTGACCTGGTTGTGCGTGACGTTCACCCGGAACATCCAAGTAAGAAGGTTTCTGATCGGCTCATCCGGAAGCGCTACGTGTGGCCAAATATGAATCGCGATATTGCCAAATGGTGCAAGGGATGCCTAGATTGCCAGCAATCCAAAATATCACGCCACAACCATTTAGCACCGGTTGACTTTGTAGCTCCGGACGGAAGGTTTAAGCATGTCCATATGGACATCGTTGGTCCACGTCCGGACTTTGACTCCACGATCTCTTTTTCGAATGAAGAGACGTTTTCTGATGGACCGGAATTGCGTAAGACTTACGCGCATTTCATCGAAGAATGCATGTAAATGGGTGAGATGGAATTGGTTACGGAGGTCTAGGACCTTCAACTCACTACTGAGTACTACTTGCCCCACCATTGTATACTCAAGGAGAGTATCTCAAGCACCAAGCTACGAGTGATATTCAATGCAGCTCAAAGAACAGAGACCGAGCTTTCTCTGAATGATTTGCTCTATCCGGGCCCGAAACTTCAAACGCAATTTGATGTAATTCTTCGCTTGCGGAGATACGCACTCGTTTTCACGGCGGACATCGAGAAGATGTTTCGTCGCATCCGGATTCATCAGGAGGTTTCACTTCATCGCTCTATCTGGCGATACGAACTCTCCATCAAATTGCTGAGGAGGAGGCAGACGCATATCCTCTTACTACTGAGCTCTGCAAGAAAGAGATTTACTTCGATGATGTTCTTTCAGGTGCCGATTTATCGGAGGAAGCTCGAGAAAAGAGTCGACAGATCGACTCATTGCTATGAGCAGGAGGTTTCACTCCCAAAAAATGTCTGTCCAACCAAGAGGATGTTTTGGAAGGCATTCCACCTGAATTCAGAGAAGCCTCTGCTTCTTCTTCTTATGATCAGGATTCTTCTTTCAGAGCATTGAGGATCTTGTGGCAACCAACTTTTCATTGCTTCCGTTTTCAGATTCAAGCACCAGCAGAGCTGACCGTGTTGACTAAGAGGGCTGTTGCCCCTGAGATTGCTCGTATCTTCGATCTGATCGGATTGTTGATGGAAAAAACTAGTTGAAGGTTACTTTTTTGAAAATTCTAAAGAGACATTCATCTAAGCTTTGACTATATTCTAATAAACCCATTCTTCTAAGGTTTTTATCTTCCGGTTGCGTAGATATCGCTTTTATGTAAATTAATTATGTGGTTGTATCTTTCAGTGATTTTACTTATCAACCAGTAGATAGACATTATTTATAACGTACTCTGCACTAGCTCTAAGATCTCCTTGTAAAATCTAGCATCAGCCAGTTTTTTAACTCTGTCGACTAAGCTATATATAATGTTAATTTTGTGATAAATTTGGTAAAAAGAGAACATTTGTTTTATCATCTTTAGCCAGATTCATGGTAAATTTAAGTTTAGTGTCAGTGGATATTAAAATTAGTTTAAAATATTTTTCTAGGATCGTTTTTCAGAATTTTATTAGTTGTTTTATCTTCTTTTTTTGAACAAATGCAGCTGTAATAAAAGGATTCGGTAACAATCTATTCGCCGGCGGTTCCTGATCCGTTTAGTAGCTCTTCAGACATGATAATATAATTCCAATCCAGGCGAAGAACTTAGTACCCCTTCAGAAGGACCCAGGGAATTCAGAGTATCAAGAGCTTCCTTGACAGCTGCTACAACTTCGTTGTAGGAATGAGAACTTGTGTCCTGACTGAAATTCCGTGGGCCCTCCGTAATCTCTTCTCGTTGAAACACGAAGTTTTCGTGTGATGTATGCATGTTGTTCTGTAACTCAAGTGGATTCTTCATTTCAATCCTCAGCCTGTCTTCTTGTTGAACCTGTATTTGTTCTATTACTTTATTGGTAATTTCATGAAAATCTTCCGTAGATTCAACGTTCACTTCCACGTTTCCTAGAATGGTTCCACCGTCTTTGTCGGGCTCTGTGATTAAAAATTAATATTGTTTAAATTGTAGAGTAGATACATTTTTGTTTAAAATAAAACATAACTAATATTGTTAAATTTTCTAATAATAGCGAAGAAATGTACTCACTCTCATGTTGAGGATTTATTTGAGCAAATTTTTTCGAAGTTATCAGATTAGATTTATCCGCCTTGGTTTCAGATTCATGAGGATCCATTTCAAGCATCTTAACGAGGAAATATTTTTAAATATCTGTGCTATAAAATTAATCAATTTTAAAATATTCTCCCAGACACAGACCACAGCGCATTAAGTATGCTATAAATGTTTTCCTTTAATAGCTCGAACCTTCTTCAGTTCCAAATGTTTCACTGGAATCTTTTTTCCTTTGCTCCTGTTACTTGTGCGAACAGTTACAGTGCTCTTCGCAAGCAAGTCGTAAACAAACAAAGTGACTAACATTTTGCGAACGAGTGTTTCTTTTTCATGTTTACCTCGTAACATGCTAGCGACTATACATCATGCGGTATCCAAACGCCAAGGCCAAGATGTATCTGAAGCAAAACAGGTATACATCATTATAAATATATTTAAAAACTCCAGAATTATTTCAGAAACGTTAAAATACAAAATGTTCTAATAAAGTCTTCATAATTAAACAATTCTAAAAGACCCGGCCTGAAATGTATGGAAAAAAACTTTTTGGTGAAATTTGGCGAAAGTTCGGTTTTCACATATTTAAAGTGATGCTTATCAAAAGTCGTGATGACACAATCACAAGGATCACAATGCAAAAGAAGCTTTTCATCAGAAATGTTACATTTTTAAATATTGTTAGATGATTATTGAATGATTTCCGAAATTAAAAGAATTTATTTTAAAAGACTAGATATACTTAGAACGTTGATCAGAGTTGTAAAAAATACAAACAAAATAAAATAATTTGAATAAATAATATTTATATGTTTAAATTGTTCTCAGAATAATCAAGAATATTTTCTCTTTTAAAAATTCCATCGTGAATAATTCAATCACGAAATAAGTGTAATCAAATATTTATTTCCAAGAGTTGTCATTTCGTCCTAACTATAATTAAGACTTTGATAAAATTGTAAACTAAAGTCTGTAATGCTCTTAAATTCAAATGAAAAGTAATTCAAGTTTGATCGCCTTAAATACTTTAAGCTTTAAAACTATTTTCTTTTTAGATAACAGACTACAGGCCAAAAAACTTCCAAAACAGGGGAAATGAGAGATTTTTTACATCATTTTTCATCCGAAAATGAAAGATTTCAATTTTTACTTAAAAAAGTTAATTTTTAATAACAAAAAATAGAGTTTTAATGAAATTGATGAATTTTCAAATAAAATGATGAATCTTCAAGTATAAAAATTAATTCTTTAACCAAGTATTTCAACTGTCAACCAAGCAGTTAAATTTTCAACCAAGAAAGATTTCTTATTTTCAGGAAAAAAAGTTTCTACCAAACTGTTGAATTCTTAAGCCAAGAAGACAAATTCTTTCATAAAAAAATTCAATTTTGAACAAAAAAAGTTAATTTTCATGCAAGTAATTCAGTTTTTTACCAAAATAATTGAATTTCCAACCCGAAAGCACGAATTTTGAACAGGCTAACTTTCAAAGAGAGTTGTTGACTTTTGAACAAAGTAATTAAACATTTAACAGAATTATTAACTTTCAAACAAAATAATTAAATTTGAAACCAAACAATAAAATTTTAAATGAAAAACATGGATTCTCATCGAAATATAAAACCGTACACCTTTTAACCAAAATAGTTAGATTTTCTTATTGGGTTGTATTAGATTAGTTCTCATTTAAGTGAAAAAACGAGAGAAAGGGGGAGAAAGAGGAATATATGAAAGGAAACAGGAATTTTGATCATTTATAGACTAGCGAACAATCGTTTTAGAAAACATTGAGGTTTATTTAGAATACCTTTAAAATATTAGGTTAGAAAATTCGAAACTTTGCTCAGAACCTTAGTTGAAAGTTAAAAAGCTGATTTTCCACTGAATACTTTTTCATTTATGACTACATGCTTTTAGGTCCAGACTAAATGAAGTGTGTTGGACAAAGCAACATTTTATTAGGCGCTGAGTGTCGCATATTCAAAGAAGAAATGGCACGTTCTTAGAGTATAGGAGGAAAAAGTGAAATTGAAGAAAAAAGGGGAACCGCAGGGAAAAGACTATAATCCCTGGAATCACCGAAAAGCCTCTTCCACACATTTTGTGTAGGTTCCTT
>CAKNWU010050469.1:0-13302 GCA_932072015.1 Andricus quercustozae
CAATTTGAAGTCGTTTTTTTCAAAGATGTATGAGTTTGAATGCATGAGTTTGAGATTAGTTTGTACAGTCAAAACATACAACTCATCTTTTTCAGTACTCAATCAAATTTAAATTGACTCAACTACTACTTACTATCTATCTGGTTCAAGTAAGAGTATATTTACGATGAACAGTTTTCACCTCTCATTGCAGAATAAAATAATGACCTACCTTATGACTAACTAACTGTCTAAATAAATGATCACCCGATTTTCCTAACTATTTAATTGTCCATAAATAAATAATTATACATACGTACATCAATTTATTTCTAATTTGCAACTTTGGAATCACACATTCGAATCATTCTTACTCCATTCTCATCATTCGCGCAAAAGAGGTTGGCCAAAAATTAAGTCCCCGCATGACCGAAAATTGGGTCCTCGCATGACCGAAAATTGGGTTCTCGCAGGATCAAGTGATCGAAAACTACTCCCTTGGTATTATTGTCTTTTATATTTTGTAATTAAATCAGGTATACTAATTGTGAAGTTTTGAAAGTCTCAAATTGTTCATAAAGGCCTATTCTTTGACTCACAAGATTTTTTTTTATAGTTATGCTTTATTTTTCACTTATTAAAGAGGACTTCCGCGGCACCTTGTCTTAAGTGACCGAAAACTGGGTCCGTGACGGTAGGACGCAGTTCGCGGAAAGCATCATGCGGAGAAATTTTCGAGTATCGGTATTCCGAGAGAATGACAATGCCACTGCTGCAGCACTTAAGAAAAGTTAAATCCTTTCAAATAAATAATGTGAAAGAAATTTTTTGAACTTATCGATAGTTTCCCAATTTTGGTTTGCAAAAAATATAGACTTGAATTTTTACTTTTATTGAATATAATTTGTAAATATATTCTATTATAAAAAATAATTCTATTAAAAGGCATTAGATGACAAATTAAAAAATGTATTTTTACTAAATATTAGTTTCTCGATAAAAATTTGTCTTAAAAGTCATTGGTAATTGAATGTATATGATTCATTTTCTTGTTTCCTAGAGCATTTCGTATCACAAACGGAAAAAATCGAGATAATCGATTTATTGCACCTAGGCACTATTAAAAACTTACATGAACTTATGTTATAGTTGCTAAACGAAAATGAAAAATATGAAGTCCTATTCAATTGAAGTATTCATCATCTTTAAGTATTAATCATCTTGATCAATGTCAGTGAACTAAAATAAGGTAAAAATTATAAAGAAGTTACATGATTTCCTTAAAAAACACATTCATCAACTTTTTGTTAAAATTTATGAAAAAAAGAAATTTGAATAATAATGTTAAATATTTACAAATAATATTCGATAGAAGTAAAACCCCAAGTTTATATATTGTTTTTCAGAGAAAAATATGTATAATACATAATATAGTAAAAAATTATAGATATTTTTTAGATGAACAATTTGGGTTCTTATCATTTTTCCGCATCGTGCATAGTTTGAACGGAAAATATAATTTTATATTTTTAATAACATGCGGATGTTTCTCGCCTTCAAAACGTTTTTGAGGTTTTATATACATAAAAAAATGTAGAATTTCTTGTGACATAATTTGCATGATTCGCTTGAAAAATAGTCACTATCCACTGGACTATAGTGTTTAACAACTTTTCCAAAAAGCGACAAAAACTATTTTTTCTTGTTACTTTCTGACCCCGTTTTTTTCAAAAATTTCACGTGATGGATTCTTTTCATATTAAGATTCGCAATCTACGCGAAAAAACTCTATAGGAATGATATCTGATGATATAGAAGCCCTGTGGAGTTTCCGTTTATCACAGTATTAGTGTCGGACTGTGAGTAAGCGCCCAAGGCCGCCAAGCCCGGGTCCCCGTTCTGCACAGGCAAGTCGAGCGCTCAAGCGCAAATACTCAAATCTCGATATCTCGAAGACTAAGGCCCATTAGATCGAAAGAAAAAATACGCCCCTAATGAATTTTGATGTACTTTCATCCTGCAAAGTCCCAGTCGAATCGGCGATTCCCATCTCGCGTCCTCTCCTTGTTAGTTATCATAACTTCCTATTTCAATTAATTTTGCCTACGTGTTCGCTTTAGCAATGAAAGTTCTTCTATAATATTTCTTTATTAAATTTTGCTACCTTTCCCAATCACCAATTTGAACTATCAGCGGACGCTGCGTTTTACGCCCTGCGTCAGCCTCCCGTTACAGGTATCATCCGTTGTCTGCGCATTCCATTCTCACAATTAATATATAAAAATTAATATGCACAGGTCCGAAGGGTGTATGTACGATTTACGGTCCAAATATTAAAAAAGGTTAACATTTTTTTATAACTTAAAACTGAAATTGGCGGACATAATGTCGCGGATATTTTTAATTACGGGTTTAAACAATTTTTTGAAACAATCATACTTAGCTGTTAAATAATTTATTTCCAAGAGAAGCCCGCTTCAAGAGTTGCTATAATGTTTAACATCCAATAAGCAAAAGTGCAATTTGCACACTATCATACGAGTAGATTTTTATGAAATAAAGTGTTATTTTAAGCAGTCTGACCACAGCCTCACAGTTACCTTGTGCTTTCTACTTTATCATCATTAGTGCAATTATCACATTCAGACATTAGATCGAGTGAATCTTGCTAATGCGCCTGATTATATATAAAAAATTTATACTTGGTTTCCCTAAGTAATTTGGATTCCGCCTAGCTAGGCGTCACGTCAAAAATTTAAAAACTCCGTAAGTAAAAGGGGGTTCATGATTTTTTTTGACAAAAACTAATTTTAACCATTGTTTAAGAAGGTAGCGGAATTTTGAAGGATAATTTGACAATAGCTATTTTGACGATTTGCGCAACAAACTGATGTTTTTGATAACGGTAGCTGAGTTAGGGTCAAGTTAACGACAGCAAACAAAAAAGCTGGCATGTTTATCAAAGGTAGCTTAGCTAGAGGATAATTTAACGACATCGATAAAAAATCTGGTATTTTGAATAATGGTAGCAAAGCTAGGGGATAACTTAACGAAAACAAAAATGATTTTGCTAGAACGGTAGCGAAACTATAGGATAATTACACGACAACAAATAAAATACTTTTATTCAAAATAACGATGGCGGAATTGAAAAAATAATAAATTATCGACAAAAGAAAAAAAAACTCATTTCGATAGAACGGTGTAGCGGAAGGAAAAAACTGGGCCGTAGCACGGAAAAATTGAAGCGCTGCTAACGGTGACAAGATCTGGAACACACAGTACATCTTTAACGATCTGAAATTTCGGCTCTTCACTTCCTGAGTTATCCTGGACGATAAGGTACCTCGGATCTCCACTGTTTTTGGCATTTCAGGCACTCGTTAATAGTGACGTTGTTCTTCCTATAACGGAAGCAGTTAACATGCAACGGCGTGTGCGGGCAGTTGCTATGGGATTGCTGGTTAGATCTGCAGTTTCAGCAGAGCCGTGTCACTTTTGGGGCCGCTGACGACTCCTGTCACTTCGTTTTAGGTTATGACGGACCTTCTGGATGGGAGGAGGCTCCCTTTGATTCCCTCTGCAGTTGGGTGGTGGTAGGACCCTACCGGAAATCTAGACGATTTCTAGATGATATTGTCTAGGAGCACATCATCTAGAATTGACCCCTTTCTAGATGATACTAGACGAATGCTAGACTCAAAAGGGTCGCAGGTAAAACTTACTAGACGTCGCTAGATGAACTCTAGACGAACCCTTGACAAGGCGACCGTCATAAAATTGCCCTAGACGTTCGCTAGACGAGCTGAGTCTAGAAAGCATCTAGAAATGATCTAGATTTCCGGTAGGGGAGACTTCGTTTGTTGGCCACAATATTCGGAGGTCGACGAGGTCCTGGTCGAGAGAAGTTTCTGTCGGATTGGAATAAGACTACCTCCTCTGGCTGGGGCGGGTGGTCGACAGTAACTGGAGGGTCTTGAAAGAGAAAAAATATTCATTTTCTCTGACCCATCTCTCCCTCCGCTCTAGACTTCTCCTACCGTCAGATAGTATCCGTATTCTGTCAAAAATATTTTGCCTGATGATCAGCAGCTTTGACTTGTTGAGTCTCTGATGACAGATCCGCAAACTGTCTTGTCCAACCTATCCTTGTGCTGAGTAATTGCATTCGACTTTTGGTCATATGCTCATTCGTTGATTTTTTTTACGGTTTGCATCCGCCAAAGTTCTCGATGCATTATACACACTACAATTGATATGATAGAGTTCGGATTGTTCGGAAAAATCTCCCCGGAGTTTATCATCCTGTTCAGCCTGGATGTTGATGGTTCTCCTGTTCTAAAGCATATGTCTGCCTCTATTGGATGCCTGCCCGCGGTTGTACTTAGTGTAGCCTCTCTCTCTCTCTCCATTGCCGGCTTGTTCTGGCTGCGATTGACTAGACGCTCCACTTACATAACCCCTTTACCGTTCGCCCTTGGCACGGGTTCTCAGACGTTTATGCGATCCGTCTACTCAAAAGTATTGAGATTATGCCATCGCATTGACTCTGCCCCGCCTCCGCTTGGGGGTTACTGCTTCGGGACGATACCTGGACAATTCTCCGCGACTGCTTATTAATTCTTGTAACCATATTCAGCAGAAAACCTTGGTACATAGACGCTGTACCTGCAAAACAATAAAAGTATTTACTGGTTCTCGAACTGGCATAGAAAATATGGGAGCGTCCTCAATATGAAAAACGGTCTGTCAATCGGCAATCGAGCTATTAACGCATGGGAGACAAAAGGCTGTGGTTACCACTCGAGCGACCGCTTTTCCTCTTGAATACGCTTCCGCACTTTTTATGACAATTCGAGAATCAATAAATATTTAATGATATTCTTGATCTCATTTTGAAGAGAATATTTTACACTTTAATTTAGCCAAGTTTAAATTTTTTCCATTCACTTTCTTACAGCATGCAAATAGTCGAAGTTTAGAACAGAAAATTCTAACTATTTAAAAAAAAATCAGTCAGTTTCTAAGACTAGCCTGTTTTCAATCCGATTTTCGTAAAAGAGTTTTTTTCTATTTTTGATGTACACATGTAAAAAACACATTGACCTGCGTGAAAACATTTCGAGACACGTTAAAATATGCTTAAATAACAAACATGTCCAAGCATGTCGAAGGCGCAAAAAACATACTAAAATCCATTCAAGTACGAGGTGTGAAAAAAATTTGAGGTACAGTAAAAGTCCGATAAGTTTATCATTTCGGGGCTGTAGGGGCGGAAATTCCAGAAATTGTGGACTTACCGGATGCCCCCTCTAGCAGCTCGATATTAGGTGCGCGCATGCGTAAGAATGATGCGTAGATCATAAGAAAAATAGCACACGTAGTGGGAGAACCCCAATTAGTGTGTGTGCCGTGCGAGTGATGACGTTTTAAGGGGAGTGTACACTTATCGAACGGCAACTTATCGGACTTGTACTGTAAGTGAATTTTGGAAATTTACACGAATTTTTAAATAAATGATCGAATATCTGTTACCAGAAATATGAACTAAGAGGCGTATATAGATACTTTTTATATACAATAAAACATATATAAAGCATGTGGTATTGCTGACAGTTGTGTGAGAGAAACGGTAATGCACCTGTGCAGTTTTGCGTGGCGCAGCAAGTGTATAGATGTATGCGACCGAGTCCGAGCGATTATGATGTGCTCAACAGAACATAGCCTCGATTTTTTTCTTTAGGCATGTTACATTGTGGTGTGTTTATTCGGCGACGACTACAGTTTCAATTTTGTAGTAAATCTATTCTCAAAATTATAATTTTAAACTATATGAATTTATGTTTAAAAAGCACTTTTCATAATACCTCAAAATATTCGTTGCAATAGAAGATATTTAACCAATTAGACTGTAAGAAAATTGCATGTCACTTTCAAAAATAAAAACTGATATTTCGGTCAATATTTCATATTTCAAGATACAACTTTACTTCCAATTACTCTTATGTGTCTACTTTTAAATAAAATACTTCATATGCTTGTTTAAAAATGGATTTTGGATAGTTTTTTGAGCTTCTATCCCACTTTTTCCTCTTTGAAAGAACGAAGTTAGTAGGACTGATGTTAGAACTGTCACATCACCTTATGACGATTTAGTTACTTATTTTTTTCATGATTTTATACTTACGGGCCGTACTTAAATTAGGTAGCGGATTACCGGCCCTCCCATAATTTAAGTACGCCCTCTTATGGAATACGATTACCGCAACAAATTGGTAGTTGGCGGTATACTTAAAATAATGAATAATACAAATAATAATGTAATCTCGGATTGGATTGACATGGTAGCCATGGAGTCAGTCCGATTGTAAATGAGAGAGCAAACCAGGATGTCAAAAACTATACATTTGTATCTCCCAGATTTTTATGGGTAAGAAAGAAAGTTATATCATACTATGCTCCAGCTGATGGTGAAAGTAATGATACAAAAAATATCTTCTGGGACCCAATAAATGATTTTCTACGTTCTTGCCATTCTGGAGAAGGAATCATTCTACTTGGAAATATGAATAGATGGATTGGTGTGCAAGGCGAAGATTCTGCCAGTGTACTTGTACGGTTTTTATGAGCAAAATATAAAATAAGGTGAAAATGAATGAATATTCACTTTCGCCAGTACATGTGCAGAGCCGCTCTTGTCGCGAAAAAATTATTATCGAAATTCCACTTTCACCAGTAGCCATTCATTAATAGTATATAGTCATATTAATTTGTAAAATAATTAAATAATTAAGTTCGTTAACCTAAACTTGTCAGTAGGGGAGACCGGGCGAGTTGAACATAGGGGCGAGTTGAACCAGTACGTTTATCTTCTAAAGTATTCGTCATGAGGCGCCATCAAAGTAACTCGAAGTGAAGTACTTGAAACTTGAATTGTCCCTGAAGTTATTTTATTTACCTGTCGCATCGTCCAAAGTTATCCTAAAAAACTTAGTTTCGTGGCTCGTGAGTAAATTTTAACAAGTTTCAATTTTTCGAACCCAAGCTCTCTGTAAACCATATTAATTTTAAACAATCGACCTGCTAGATTTAGTATACCTTTAAGTATATCACCCTTCAAGGATTTGAGGTTTTGTTTTTAGCAACAACAAAATTCCATATTGTTTAATGTCAATCGCATGTCGGGACGAGTTGTACCACTTGCATATGGGGCGAGTTGAACGACTAAAATTCATGGTATTATTTGCATGTTGTACTGATACTTCTATCAGAGACGAATTGAAAGCCAAAAAAGAAAAAAGAGCACGGAAACTGACGAAAAAAAAAATATTTTAATGGACTTTTGTAATTCAAAAAAGGCGACAGAGAAAAAAGAAACGGAGAAGAGAGGAAGACCAAGAAATAAGTAAAAAAGTAAAATAGCAGTACAAAAAAAAATTAAAAAAAAAAGTTCCACTCCTCTAAAAAAGGTATGTATTGTGATAAATGATTGAAGATTTAAATCACGATTTCAAAATTATTATTGACTGCGCTAAAGTGGTACAACTCGCCCCGGTCTCCCCTACTTTATATTAATTCTGAAAAAGAAATATTGAAAAACGTCACACTGTTTCACAAAGTGGGGAAACGACAGATGTTGCAGACAAAGTGCAGATGAATGTTACTAACTTCACGCATCCTGTGTTCACTGTTACGCAAGATTGAATTAAATCGATAGCATTGGGCTGTTCTCTAACAAATTTTTTTTTAATACAGTATTTTATCAAGCTTTTTTTCTTTTTTCCAGACGCTAGAATACTATCATTAAATAAATTAACATGTGTGATTCATTACTCCAAGAAATGATAATAAACTGAGGAATAACATAAACGAGTAATATGTTGGACAAAACTCGTTTAGGAATAGAAGTTCCACAGATAAGAAGGAAAGAACTGAGGAACGGCTGGAATGTAACGTCAGAAATACAGTACAATACGTAAGATTAACTGATAGTATTTTAAATTAATTTCTAATGGATTTTATTTTAGTTTCAACTTGGCAATTTTCTGGTATCAATCAAAATGTATAGGAAGTAGCAATGATTGTTTTAGGAAAATGCGCGCAAATGATGGTAAGCACAGTTGAAAAAACTTAATTTTGCAACATATTGGACTCAATGGCTTTACAAATAATACTAATGCTACCCGAATAACAGATTTCCGATTTTTTGCTCATCGAAACTAAAGTACTGGACTTTTTCTACCCGAATTTGAAGTTCTAGGATATTCTACTACTTGAATAATAGATTTCCGATTTTTTTTCTCTTCGAAATTAAAGTGCCGGATATTTTTCTTCTCGCATTTGGCGTTCTACGTTATTCTGCTACTCGAATAATAGATTCCCGATTTGTTTGCTCCACGAAATTGGTATACACCATTTTTTTGCTACTTGAATTCGCATTTATAGATTATTCTGCTACTTGAAGAATAAATTGTAGATTCTTTCGCTCCTCGAAAAGTAGATTCGCTATATATTCTCTCCCCTAAATTAGAGCACAGGTTTTTTTTCCGACTCGAGTTCGAATTTATAGAATAATCTGCTAAGCGAATAATAATAGATCCCCATTCTTTTTTCCTCCAAAATAAAGTACTGGATTTTTTTCTTCACGAATGTGAAGGTCTAAGTTATTCTATTTGTTGAATAATAGATTCCCAATACACGATTTTTTTGCTCCACGAAAATGAAGGACCGAATTTTTTGGTAATCGCATTCGGATTTCTAGATGATTCTGCTACTCGAATAATAGATTGCCGATTTATTTGCTCCTCGAAATTGAGGTACCGGATTTTTTGCTACTCGAATTCGAATTTTTAGAATAATCTGCCACACAAATAATAGATTCCGATTTTTTTCTTCTTGAAAATAAAGTGCTGGATTTTTTTAATATTCCGAATTTCGGGATCTAGGTTATTCTACTACACGAATAGTCGATTCACTATTTTGTTGCTCTACGTAATTAAAGTACTGGAATTTTTTGCCCTCAAAGTCGCATGTATAGGTTCATCCGCTACAAGATCAATAGATTCCCGAGTTTTTGCTCCTACTAGATTATTCTTATACACGAATAATATATTACCGATACTTTGCACCGCGAAATTAAAGTACGGGGATTTTTGGCTACTAGAATTCAAATCCATAGATTCATCTGCTTGATTTTTTTTGCTCTTGGAACATAAAGTACTGGATTCGTTTGCTAATCGAATTTGATGTTCTAGGTTGTTCTCCTGCACGAATGGATGATACGCTTTTTTCGCTCCTGTAAATTAAAGTACCGGTTATTGTTGCTTCCTGAATTCGCGGTTCTAGATTATTTTCCTACACGAATAATAGATTCCCGATTTTTGTGCTCCTCAAAAATAAATTACTGGATTTTTTCGCTACTCGAGTATTAAGTTCTAGGTTGTTCTCCTAGATGAATTTTACATTCGCTATTTTTTCGCTCCTCGAGATTAAAGTAACGGATTTTTTTGCTACGCGAATTCGGAGTTCTAGACTATTCTGCTACATAAATAATAGATTCGCGATTTTTTGTCTCCTCGAAAATAAAGTACTGGATTTTTTTTCTACATGAATTCGAAGTTCTAAATTTTTCTGCTACGCGAATAATAGGTTCCTGATTTTTTGCTCCTCGAAATTAAAGTCCAGGATTTTTTTGCTACACGAATTCGAATTTATAGATTAATCTGCTACACGAATAATAAGTTCCGATCTTTTTGGCAAGTCAAAAATGAAATACTTGATTTTTTTAATACGCGAATTTGAAGCTCTAGGATGTTTTGGCACACGGAAAGCAGATTCGCTATTTTTTTTCTCCTTGAAATTAAATCACCAGATTTTTTTTTAGACGAATTCGACGTTTTAAGTTATTCTGACAATTGAATAATAGATTCCTGTTTTTTGTGCTCCTCGAAATTCAATTACCGGAATTTTGTTCTACTCGAATTGGAATCTGTAGATTCATCTGCTAGACGTATAATAGATGCCCGATTTTGTTGCTCCTCGAAAATAAAGAACTAGATTTTTTTGTTAATCGAATTTGATTTTCTACGTTTTTCTGTTACACGAATGACAGATTCGCTTGTTTTCCCTCCTCTAAAATAAAGTACCGGATATTATTGCTTTTGAATTCGGAGTTATAGATAATTCTGCTACTCGAAAAACAGATTTCCGATTTTTTTGCTCTTCGAAAATAAAGTACTCGATTTTTCTAGTACTCGAGTTTGAAGCGCTAGGTTGTTCTGCTACATTAATTGTAGATGCGCTTTTTTTCGCTTCTCGAAATTAAAGTACCAGATGTTTTTGAAACACGAATTCTGTGTTCTAGATTATTCTGCTACACGCATAATACATTTCCGAGTTTTTTGCTCCTCGAAAATAAACTGATGGATGTTTTTACTACTCGAATTTGAAGTTCTGAGTTATTCTACTGTCTAAATAATAGATTTCCAATTTTTTGGCAGCTCGAAAATGAAATACTGTATACTTTTGATAGTCGAATTCTAAGTTCTAGTTTATTCTGGTAAACGAATAGTAGATTCGCTATTTTTTTCTCCACGTAATTGTAGTATCGGACTTTTTTTCTACTAGAAATTGGAGTTCTAAATGATTTTGCTACACTAACAATACATTCTAATTTGTTTGCTCTTTGAAAATGAGTATTGTATTTTTTTGCTACTCTAATTCGATCTTCTATGTTACTCTGCTACACAAATCGTAGATTCGCTATTTGTTCGCTCCTCGACATTAAAGTACTGATTTTTTTGCTACTCGAATTCGAATTTATAGATTAGTCTGCTAAGCGAATAATGGATTCCCGATTTGTGTGCTCCTCAAGAATAAAGTACTGGATTTCTTTTGTTTCTCGAATTAGAAGTTCTGGATTAATAAACTCTTTAAATAATAGATTCCCAATTTTTTTGCTCCTCGAAAATAAAGTGCTGGTTTTTTTTGCTACTATTACGAACCGTGCTGGTGCGTAATTAAATTTTGTATTCAACCTATTCAAAACTAAATTTAACTGCCCAGGAAGATATACGCAACGTAAGCATTATTAAACCATAAGTCAGCATGAACATTCCTTCACCCATGCGAATAAGTAAGAGTAAGATAGCAAGACGTGAGAACCATAGAGAGAAGACGACAATGTGGATCATTGCAAGGAGAGTACTCATACACAAACTATTTGACGCTTGTACGAAACTGATTTATTTTGACATCGCTGATCTTACCTATTATAATTAAACCTTAATAATAATATTTAAATCACCGTTGCCTAATTTACAATTTCTTACAATTATATAACCAATAGTCAATCAAATTTCAAATTATAATTTAAAAATATTTAATTAAAGGAATCAAACGTGTCTCTAAGTCACGTTATGGCAGTCAGCATTTTCTTATAAGTCAGCGATTAACAATATAGCTTCCTTTCATGGTTCCTTTCTAAATTGTCACTTGACAAAGACCATCCAATCAAATTTAGCAATGCTTGCAAAAATGCCCTACCTCACCTATGTATTCGTACCTTCGAGTCGGTCATACTCAAAATTCAAAGTGCAGTTCTTTAACACTTCTTGTACTGACTAGGAGTACTAAGGAATCTGGCAAAAACACGGTTTCTCTCGCCCGTCTGCACTCGACGCGTAACTGAAGTGGGCTGCAATGTCATTAATAATTAAAGTTAGTCATTGGCCAGGAACGACATTTCCAAACGGCACCAACAGATCCACGTTTCTATAAAATTCGGACGAACCCAGACTGGAATATCTCGTCTTTGGAAAAATATGGAAGTTCGGTTCCCCTCTGTAAAAAATCTAGATAGTAATAGGGTCAGGTCTTGTGAGTGTCGCTACAATTCGTCATTTAACCTTTGAGCGGTGCGCAGTGAAAGTGCGCACTGGGACATAAAATACCCTATGTGTAAACCACGTTGGTGTTTTCACAAGTTATTGAACATTAAATGTTTTGCTTTATTTGGTATTTTCTGGTATTTATATGAGCAACATAAAGTTTTCAGATCATTCTAGACAGTTTATTAGTGAAAAAAAGAGTGTAGAGGTGCACATCGAGCGATAAATTTTAATCATGACTAACATACCAATCAAAATGCTCTAGAAGATATTCCATTCAAAATGAGGCAAACTCCTTTACATTTTAGCGTACGTCCTCCCCTAAACTATGTCCGAAAAAATAGCAAAAAATTGATCACACACAGTTTTAGTTTTGTCTCCTTACTATTACTCCATGCTGTATATAAAACTGATAAAGCTGACAAAAAATCATTTTACTGTTGTGTCTCCTGCGATAAGGCAGTGTGCGAAGAGCACCGTATACATTTATGTAAAGATTGTGAAAACTGAATGTTTTTTAGTAAATTTTAATATTTTTGTACAATAAATATGCATTAACATTCAATATCCTGCTTTTTCTATGGAATTACATACATGAATCACTGTAAAATATTATAATTTTTCAGGTCTTCAAATAATTCAACTTTTTGAAGCCGCCGCCAATGGGCCTGTATTTTTTTCGAAGGGCATATTATAAGCCTCAAAACCTTGCAACGATTTTTTTTAAATTTATTTGTTGCGAAATTATGAATTTTTGTACAAGTATCGATTTTTGTCTATATTTTCCCCAAATTTCAATTTTTATTTAAAAATTTTTTTAACGATTGATACTGATAACAATTTGATCGTGTAGCAGTATGTAAACGAATTGTTAAATTTCACAAGATTATTATTTTGTTTCAAACTTGTTCTCGGGTTAAGAAGAACCCGGTTTTCAATCATAGCCACGGACTAAGTCAAGTGACTGATGAGATTAGAATATAATTAATTAAATGAATACGATGTATGAACCCATTTTCGATGATGTTGTAGGTACAAAATTAGGAGAATGGTGTAGTTTGCAGTTCGTCTTTTACCACTGTTATGCTTACACAGCGGCCGTGAATGTTGGAGGTGACGACAGTCGCCTCTGGACGCTTTCTTAGAGCTACCATGTGTCACTCTATAGGTTTTTAGTCGCTTGCTTCCTGATGGTCCAGAAAGTTTCTTACAATGCGACAGGTATTTAATAAAACTGCCTTCTGAGCGGCTGCCAGTACCCTACTGACTCCTAATTGTTTAAGATGTTCAGGGCATCTTGCGTGCACATTGCCTGTAGCCGAAATCACAATAGGATGAATAGATGGGGCATAATTTCCCAAGTGTACCCACCTCTAAAATGAAAGTTGTCCGATCGGGCTAAAAATTGGCCCAATTGTAGTCCTATTAGATAGTA
>CAKNWU010050480.1:0-13121 GCA_932072015.1 Andricus quercustozae
AAAGCATTTTTGGGTAAAAATGAAACAGTTTGGTAGAAAATTCGTCTTTTTAGTTTCAAAATCCAAAAATTTATTAAAAATGCATGTACTTTGTTAATTTTTTTGTAGAAAACACTCTTCTTGGTGAAAACTTCATCTTTTTGGTTAAAAATTCAACTACTTGGTTAAAAGGTTAATTACTTTGTTAGAAAATCATTTTTTGACAGAGATTCACATCTTTAGTTAAATATTTAACTACTTTGTTCAAAATTCGATTTTTTGTTGTTAAAAAATAATTTTTCACCTGTAAATGTAACAATTTCATTTTTGGTTGCAAATTTATCCTGTACAAGTTGAAAATTCAACTATTTGGACGAAAATTTATGCATTTGTAAAAGAATTCGTCTTTTTGGGTATAAAATATTTCTTTTTTGTACAAAAATTAATCTTTTTCAGTTGAAAATTCAACCATTTGCTTGAAAATTCGTCTCTCTTGATTGAAAATAAACTTTCTTGAGGAAAATTGGTCTTTTCAGTTTATAAAATTCAATTGTTTGTGAAACGTATGGCTCTCTAGCTAGAAAAGTTAATTTTTTTGTTGAAAATTTATCTATTTGGGAAAAAAATTAATTTTCTTTGTTGAAAATACATCTCTCAGGTTGAGGATTCAACTATTTTGTTTAAAAAATCGTCGTTTTTCGTTGAATTCAACTGGTGCAAAATTATTTCTTAAAATGAAAAGTAAGTCCAACTCACAATTTAGGTATTTTATTTTTGGTTGAACATTGATGTTTTTTAGTTAAACGTTTAGGTATTTGGTTGAAAATTCATGAGTTCTAGTGAAAATTCGTCTTTAGGTAGAAAATATCCGATACTACAGATAATAGGCTCGGAATTGTCATCGAAAAAAATTCACATTTTGTCATGAAATTTCAACTATTTGGTTGCTAATGCAAGTATTTTTTTAAAAATATACATGATAAAAGAATAAATTAATGAGATAATAAATATACCAATTACAAATTTGCTATATCTGTCATAATTTGTTATTTTATATTCAGATTTTCTCGCTTTCTTGTAGCTGCTTTCGAAGTACTTTCTTGACCTCGAAAAATAAAATTTGTAGTCTGCATATTGCAATTTTATTTTATTTATATATTTCACATGCTTAAATTTCTGTAGTTTTCTTTGTTTCTAGTTTTGTTCAGGGGTAGGTACCTTGCTGTAATGGTACCATTCACACTACCAAGGTTATTTTTTGTTGCAGCGAAATGGTACCCTAAAAGCAAATAATAAATCATACAGATCAAATAAAATCTTTATCTAGGAGTGCCCTATTTTTTACATTAAAGAAGATAAGGACCACAAAAGGAGCCTGCAGTAAATTTTGAATCAGCTTGAAATAAAAAGGCGTGTTTACACAGAAATATTACTTTATTTCTAAAATAAACTTATTTAAATTAGTTCAGTTTACTTTCATTAATTAATGATTAAGTAGTACCACTTGGTAGTAAATCAAAAGAAATTGGTCATCAATATGTACCTACTCATACCTATATTATATTCAAATAAACAAAACGTATAATAAGAAAATCTACGTTTAGGAAAGGTAATTTCTGTGTATGTTAAAGGACAGTAAATTTATTTTCACGTCCTTCAAATAGTAAAATATTTCGTATTTTGCACTGACTTTCAGAAAAATAAATATTATATGACTATAAGTACACAAGCATTTCAGGTAACACAAAAAAGGGTTTCTTCATCGATTTCAGAAATATCCTAAGGATTGAACTTTCGCATAGTGAATTATTTCAGATGGCGGGAACGTATGTGTTGTATCAAATTACATTTTCGAAGCGATTTGTGGCCGCAAAAGTCGCAAATAAATTCTGGTTTGACTGTTGCATGGTCATAACGATTATGTTGTCTTAAACCATTCAGCCCAATGTAAGTTCGAGAACATTTGTCGCAATTATGTATTATTTTCGGCATTTTTGCGGATTTTTTAAGATGCACGTGATCTATATGGCTACGCAGGCTAAATCTCCGTTTGAATTGTTTGCTGCAGAATTCACATCTAAACTGTGGCATGACACCGCATTCGTATTTCTGATGAACACTCAAACTTCGCTTCTGAATATACTCTCGGGCACACTTTTCGCATTTGTACTTCTTTTCCGATTCCACCTTTGATTTTTGAAATGTCGTCTTCCTTTTGGCCTGATTTTTCAATAATTTTGATTGAGATTTTTGATTATAGCTTGGTTTTACGTATGTTTTTGAACAAATCTCATGATCTGAAACAAACCGTTTATTAATCTTGTTCCCAATAGCCTTTTAAATATATTTACTAAAAATAGAGTAAGTTTTACCTTCGATAATCTCTTCCTTGATTTCCAAAGTTTCTTCATTGCCATATTCAATTTTGCGAGTAAAATCCTTTACATTATCGACAGGCAGAAGCTCTTCGCTCTTGTACTTTAAAAGATATACCTGATATTCCCCTGTTGATCTAATTCCTATTTTCTTTGAACCAGTCTTTGATTTACCTGAAAAAGAGGACAAAAATATTAGTTAGAAATTTTCAGTGGTTTATTAATTGATCTTTATCCTACAAGTCCCGGCTTCTGTTTCCGAGATTTTGAAGTTTGTCACACTAAAGTTGAGATCATTATACTTTCATTGAAATATTTATTTAAATTTATGGTGTTTCAATTTCAGGTCATGCACTTTGTTTTCTATTTCAAACTTATTTAAATTACAATAAAAAGGAGTAAAATTTTGATCCAAAAGTGGATCAAGGCGCTGAAAAATACAGAAACATTTGACAACTACGTAACTACTACATTGAAAATTACAACAACAATAATATTTGATCCACTTGTTGTGGTATCTTATTTTACTCACAAAAGGATTATGCTGTAAATTTGGTATAAATTTTAACAAAAAGAGACTGTTTTCAACTCGGGAATTTTATTTTATTAACTTTGGATAAAATATATTAATATTTGGTAACTAGAACAATATTTCTTGACTTAAAGCTACGGGGAAATGATCTATTGATCATTCTGAAGTAAAATCCTCATGGTATAATGTTATTGACTAGTAACACTTGCGAGTAAATCAAAAAGAATATGCTATAAATCCATACATAATAGGGTGGTAAAAAAACCAAAGTTCCAATTTCGTTTGGTATGAAGGCTCATTTTTTTGGTGCCCAAAAACAGTGAATACGTATTTTTTTCGATCAGGCAATATTTGGGGGTTCCACCTGCCCCCTCAATTTTCCATGAAAAATGTATGGGGAAAACTTCAATTTTTACAAATATGAGACCAGAAGACGTACATTTTAATAAAACAAGTGCGAATTACATGGCTTTCTTAAAATCACTTTCCCGAATTTGAGATATGTATTGATTTTTTGTAACCTCCCCCCTCCCCACCCCCCGCCTATCTCTTCCAGAAAATTATTGGTACCGTCGCAACAACATAAACTAATTAGGCGATATACAAAATCAGTACGGCTATTTTAATTTATTGCTAATTGTTTAACTAATTTTGAAATTTAACTAATGATGAAATTTTTCATTAATTGTCCATGATTTCATAATTAGTTTACATTTGTTTAAACACTTTTTTCGAAAAAACTTTCACTTTTTCCGTAAGAATTAAAAATAAACTAAATTGATCGTGTTTATTTTTGATTTAAACAAATGAAAATTGTTTAGACAACGATGGGCTGCCTTGTTCCAGTCAAAAGTTACACTTAAGGAACAAAAAATTTGTTGAATAATTAACAAAAAATTAAATCGTCCATAACGATATTTTATATTACCTAATTAGTTTATACCGGTGAATACCGATAATTTTCAATAAAATGTGAAAAAAGAATTGTTTAAATCAAAAAAAATTCTTCACACAATTGAAATTCAATATAAAATCACACGAATCTTTTTGATTTGGCCATAAAATTGTCTTTGTGCGTAAAAAATACACAAAAGTAATATTTACGACCAATAAACCGCAAAATACTTGATCCTCGTTTATAGGGTGATTTTTGGGGCATGTAGGAAGGGTTTGCGGGGGTCAAATTAAAAAATCTATGCATACATCACATTTGGGAAAGGGACTTTGAGAAGTCCATTTAATTTGCAAATAAGCAAAATGTTTAAGAACAAATTCTACATTTAAGAAAAGTAATTTACGTTGGTCCCTTTTCGTGTGTATCCACTTTGGTTGTATTTATAATTGTAAGGTGCTTATTTGATAAGAACGTTTTCTTCTCATTATAATCAATTATTATAAAAATATTTTCTTCCTCCCAGAGAGTCCTCCACCAACAACATAAAAATCCAAAATATAAACAGCTCAATCTTACATAAAATTTGAATTATATTACTGAAAAAAGTTTTACTATAAAAAGACGATTTCTCAAATATCATAAATGACCATAATGTGCAAGAAAAGTTTTTTCAATTCATCAGTGAATTACATGAGATGATGTGCAATAATATGTCTTGACAAGTTATATTTTAGTTTCGCTGTGTGACCACAAACATCGCAAATAAATTCGGGCTTGATTACTGAATGTTCTAGACGTTTATGTCGATTTAAAGCATATAAGGAACTGTAAATTCGAGAACATTTGTCGCAATTTTGGTTCTTTTGTGATATCGTTGAGTTTGTTTTTAAATGTATGTAATCCACATGGCGAATCATGGTAGTTTTCTGTTTGAATCTTTTGTCGCAAAATGTACATTTGAAGTGTGGTATTACGTCGTCGCATTCAAATTTTTGATGCCGATTCAAAAGTATTTTCAATGTATAGGTGCGGGCACACTTTTCGCATTTGTACTTCTTTTCCGGTTTTGATTCCTGAATTTTCTGCTTCCTATGGGCCGGAAGTTTATTCTTAAGAGCCAAATTATCAGTTTCATTCATATTAACGGTAAACAATTCTGAGACATATTTTTTATTAGGTTCTTGACCTGGAATATCTTGATCTGAAAATTTACGAAAATGTAAATTGCAGTTTTTTATTTCACAGTTTTAATCCAGATATTTTGATTACAAATCTAGTTATACCTTCGACGATTTCTTGCTTGATTTCCAAAGTTTCATCATTGTCGTAATGAAGTAAAATATTGACGTCAGATTTATTGCCAGAAGAGATGTGAGTAGTTGGCCAAGAATATGGATCACCATCCGTTCTTCCTGTTGATTTCTTCGGCCCAATCTTTAAATTCTTTTGATCTAGAAAATTATAAAGTAAATTTAGATATAGCACTTTTAGATGATTGTATTCCTTATCTTGCAGTAAACCTGGACTTAATTAAAGATAATAACCCATAGCAGATTATTATAAAAGTTGTGGGTAATAATAGAATTCGTACAGGACATTCCAGAAAAGTCAATATTTTAGATACAGAAACTTCTTGTCTTCTCGTAGCTTTTTTTTAGATGATTTTCCTAATCTGAAAAAATCGTATTTGTAATTTGCATATAGTAATGTTATATCAGTTAAATATTTTACGCGCTTTAACTATAATTTTTTTCGATGTACCTTTGTACTATTTTCGATATCTACATGATTAAGAATATGGACAAAGACAAAAGCATGATGCAGTAAATATTAAATTTACACTATTTTTTATTAACTTAGAATGTAATACAGTGGTTAATGTATAAGTTTAGTAGAAACTGAAAGCGTTTTTTATAGTAAATAATAAATCATACAGATAAAAACATAAAAAACTTCAAAATAATGTGGACAACTTAAACACATAACAAGTAGTCTCCACTACATCGTAAGCCATCATTGACAAGTGTTTACATAATTTGTATCTTATTATATAAAGGACAATGCCGTTAATTTGGAATCGATTTTAAAATAAAGAAACGTGTTCATCTACACATGAATATTATTTTATTTTTTATAGTAAATTATAAAACCGAATTTAGCTTACTTTCCTCATTGATGAATGAGTAGCAACACTTTCTAGTAAACTAAAAAGAAAATGTCATCATTCTGTCCATACTCACCTATACCTTTTTCAAATAAACAAAACGTATTAAAAATGCTATATTTAAGAAGAGTAATGAATGTGGATATTAATGGATAGTAAATTTACTTTTCCAGAACCTCTAAATAGTATAACTAAGTATTTTGAAGTTATTTTCACAACAATTAATATTGGACAACAAAGTATTTCATGTCGTGCAAAAAATAGTTTTTTCAACTATTTTGGGATAGGTCCTAAGGATTGAAATTTTGCTTCGTAATAATTATTAATTCTTGAAATGTTGTAAAGTAATATGACTTAACAAGTTATCTTTCCGACCAGTTTTATGATCGCATATATCGCAAATAAATTGTGGTTTGACTGCTAGGTGTTCTGAACGTTTATGTCGACTTAAAGTAAATGCGGAAGTGTAACTTCGCGAACACTTGTCGCAATTAAGTCTAGTTTTTGATGCCGGTACTTTTGTTTTAAGATGTACATCATCTTCGTGGCGACTCATGTTACATTTCCGTTTAAATTGTTTGCCGCAGAATTTACATCTGAATTTTGGAATCACGCCGCATTCGAATTTTTGATGAAAGGACAAATTCTGTTTCCGTTTATAGGTTCGAGCACACTTTTCGCATTTGTACTTATTTTCCGGTTTTAAATTTTGAAGCTCCTGATTTTTTTGGCTTCCAGGTTTCTGGTTATCAGCTAATACATCTTCTTTTATATATACGGTAAATAGTATTGACTCATATTTCTCATTATACTTTTGGCCTGTAACTTCTTCCGTTTCTGGATCTGAAAATTAACCAAAATGCAATTTGCAATCATTTATTTTACAGTTTTAGTAAAAATATTTTGATTAAGAATCTGGTTATACCTTCGATGATTTCCTCCTTGATTTCCAAAGTTTCGTCAAAGTCGTATTCAAATGAAGACTTGGCACAAGATTTATTGCCAGAAGAGATGTTAGTATTTGTACAAGAATATGAGCCACCATCTGGTCTTTCTGTTGATGTCTTCCATTCCTTCTTGGTCTGTTGATCTAGAAAATTATAAAGTGAAAATTAGATATAGCAATTTTGGATAGTTTTAATTCTTATCGTGCAACAGGCAAAAATTGAATTAATAAACTAATTACCATCACCTTACACTACCCAATGGCGTTAAAGAAATATTATAATACAAATTTAGATCTTTCGTTTCTTATTTCTAAAGGAGATTCGGATTTTTCAAAAAAGGTAGGATCGACTCAATTAACAGTAAGAACCGATAGCATAAGATATTCCTTATGGACAGAATTTACATTATAAAATATTTTTGTACTGAGGTTAAAAGAATGTAATAAATATATAACTTTACAATGTTAAATCTGTAATAATTTAATATTTTATATCCAGAAAGTTTTTCTTTTCCGGTAGGTACATTCGATGAACTTTTTAGACCTGGAATAATAACATTTTTAATTTTGCTGTTGCAGCTTTAGATGCTATTACAATATTTAAAGAGCATAAATTTATGTAATCTTATTTAAATCTAGTTGTACATCTGCTCTATTTACATAATTAAGAAGATGGAAATCTCAAAAGCATCATTTTTGGTAAATACAATTATAAATTCTTGTTAGGTAATAAGAAGGTATCTAAATGTCTGAAAAATAATAATTTTATTAAATCAGAATATATTACATTCGTTAATGTATAATTTTAGTCGGAAACGCAAACATTTTTCATAGTAAATAATAAATCATGAATTACGTATATTATAGTCACCAAATAATGTGGACAAATTAAAGATGAAGCTGGAGTCAAAATGCTAAAATTAACCAAATCGTTTAAGCTGAGGGGAACAAAATTTGTGGACGGGCATCCGAAAAAATTCCTAGATAACAAAAAAAATGTCTGTAAAAGCATAATAATAACATGTTTCTTCGATTCAAGCTGCAAGATTTCAGGTTGAACGTATTCAACTTTTTCCAAAATGAATTTCTAGTTTTTTGTTGTTTCTCATTAGTCAAAACTTTATATATGCAAAGTTTGCCATAATTTATGGATAGATAGGAGTTTTTTTAGTTTTCAAATAAAAAAGAGAACACAAGATATTAACCGATTTCAGTTTTTTTAAATATTTTGCGAATGCCAACCGACAAATTTTGTCCCTCCAGCTCAAACGATTCGAATAGTTTGAACATTTTCAGTCCGCTATACTAAACTTATAAGTAGTAGATCTATAATAAATCGCATGAATACACTATTTCTTACACTAAAGAAGGTATAGACTAAAACAATCTACACTGTCTTATATCTATATTTTTGCTTACACGGAATATAGTAGAACATTAGTCAATCTATAATATTAGTAGAAAATGGAATATTTGTTTATAGTAAATAATAAATCATACAGATTAATTAACGTAGGTGAAATTCAAATCAGTTTTCGAAATTGGAATTCCGATTGTGAACATACTTTCTTCAACATATGCATACAGATAATGTTGTCGGTAGAAAATTTGTATTTTCCTCAAGCTTTTTTTTAAAAAAGACGGGAAATTAGATGAAATGGAGTCAAATAAACAAATAATTCATACTGATTTCGATGGAGAGTCTAAATTTACTCTTTCGGAACGATCGAAAAATAAAGATTTGTTGAACCGTTCATTCCTATGAAGTAATTTTCACAAATTGTGGCTTCAATTCTGCATGTTTTGAAAGTTTATTTTTAATTAAAGTATTTGAGGAAGTGTACTTATGTATAACCTATTTAAAGATGGTTTAAAATTCCGATTTAGAACCCTACATTTGAATGAGTGGCCATTATGATGACTTCCGTTATACGGGGCGCGCAAAAAAAAAGAATCAAGTTCACATATTCAATTATATTTTGAAATTTGGTTACTTTAATTTCCTGAACTTTAAATGTTTGACATTTTAAATGTCAATAAATATTAACACTAAATATCGATCTGAAAGAATTGAATGTAACACACGATATTTTTTAAATACTGAATAACCAATCACTGCCCGTATAACTGACGCCACATCAAGCATAAAAGCTCTTATTCCCGCAGGTTTTTTCCCAAATTTGAAAAAGAAATACAAAAATGCTTAAACCTATTATTGATTCAATTCCTGCAAAAATATACTGTGTACAAGACCCACGTGACGATTCAAGCTACTTTTGTGATGAAACAGTTTGCCGCAGAATTTACAGCAGAACTGTGGCATGACGTTGCATTCGTATTTAAGATGATAATTCAAAGCTTGTTTCCGAACATAGCTTCGCGTACACCTTTCGCATTTGTACTTCTTTTCCGGGGTTGAGTTCTGAATTTTCTGCGTCTTGGGCATTCGTTGCTTTTTGTTAACAGACAACGTATCAGCTTCTTTTAGATATACGGAATCAAATTTGTTATACCGTTTCTGTCCTGTAACTGTCTCTTCATCTGAAAATTTACCAAGAAGTAATTAGCAATTTTTGATTTCATAGTTTTAGTTAAGTAATTTTGATTACAAATCTGGATATACCTTGGATGAATTCCTCCTTGATTTCCATTGTTTCGTCAATGTCGTATTCAATGGAAGTTGTGGCTTCAGGATTGTGGTCAGAAAAAATCTGAGTAGATGTACAAGAATGTGATCTACCATATTGCCTTCCTGTAGATTTCGTCAACTTTATCTTCCGATTTCTGGTGTTTTTTGAACCACTCTGTTGACCTAGAAAATTATAAAGTGAAAGTTAGCAATAACAATGTTCGATGATTTTAATCCGTATTTGGCAGCTGATACAAATTTAATTAGGCTTTTCTCAAAAAAAAGAAATAGATAGGACAAACATAAAGAAAAGATCATGCAGTAAACCTTGACATAAACCCTAAATATTACAAAAGATTTCAAATTTTGCTAACTGTTATGCAGCTGGCTAAATTCTCGATATTTCAAGTCCAGGATCAACCAAAGGCACAAAAGCATCATGCAATGTTTAATATTATAGTAGAAAATGTAACAATTTTTAAACATAAAAAAATCAATACATATCACATAACAGACGAAATTGAAATAGATTTTCGACATTGGGAATCGAAGGGTAAAAATATCTGCACTAAAATAATTTGGAGAAGGTAAAAATATAACAAGTAGTAAATCCGTAAGTGATGAGGAAACGTGTATAAGTTTTGAAACGTGAAATTATGTTAAATGTTCACTTTATTTAAACTCGTTATAATGACAGAATAAAAACACTTGTCTGGAAGCTTTCGTTGACTCTTGTCGCCACTTTCATCTAAAATTTATAATATATAGCAGACCATATTCCTTTTGGACAGATTTCTCTTTATAAAATATTGTAGAAATGAGATTAAAAGAATGTCATATTTCAATATTTTATATCTAGAAACTTCTCATTTTCTCGTAGTTGTGTTCAGAAAAACTTTCTTGATCTGGAAGAATAAAATTTGTAATGTTCTTGTTCCAATTTTATATATTATTAAAGTATTAAACATGCTTAAATTTCTGTGATTTTATTTATATTTTATTGAGTCAGAATATAAAACATTCGCTAATGCATAACTTTAGTAGAAAACGCAAACATATTTTTCATAGTAAATAAGAAATCATACAGATCAAATACCTAAGGTAGTAATGTAACGAAGATAAAATTCAAATCGGTTTTCGAAATTGCAATTCGAAGTGTAAAAATATATATCTTAATACAATGTTGACAACTTAAACATATAACAAGTAGTAGATATGAGTAAATGATTATTGATAATTTTCTACAAAATTTATATCGTATTATATCTTCACATGTGTACCCTATTTTCTACATTAAGAAATGTAGAGACCATAAAAGAAGCATTTTGTTCATTTGTAATCAATTTGCAAAATAAAAAAGTAGTGACTGCACAAAAATATTATTTCATTTCTTCAATAAAATTATGGAATTCAGTAAGAACAGTTGCTAGTAAGCAAAAAAGAAAATAGTAAATAATCTATACCTTCTCTTTCCTTTTAAAAAGGAAATAATCGTAAATAAACTGTCGCTTCTCTTATTATGTTTGCTTAAAGCATTTGAGGAACTGCAACTCCGACTACATTTTTTACAATTAGGCTTGGTTTGAGATGTTTTTGAATTCTTTTTCTGATGCCTACAGATATCAAGTAGCATGAGAAATGTCCTAAGGATTTAAGTTTCACGTCCTAAACTACTTGAGATGGCGCGAATTAATGTGTTTTACCAAGCTACTTTTCACATTCGTTTTATGTCCGCAGTAATCGCAAATAAATAATGGTTTGACTCGCGCATGTTCTAAACGTTTATGCCGATTTAAAGCATATAAGGAAGTGTAACTTCGAGAACATTTGTCACAAGCATGCTTCAATTCCTGCTTTTTTGACTTTGCTTTAAGATGCACGAAATCTATATGGGTATTCACGTGATTTTTTCGTTTAAATAGTTTACCGCAGAAAACACATGGGAACTGTGGCGTGACGTCGCATTCGTATTTTTGATGAGAAGTCAAATGATTTTTCTTTTTATAGCTTCGTGCACACTTGTTGCATCTGTATTTATTTTCCGGTTTTAGATCCTGAATTTCCTGCTTCTTTTGACTCCGCAGTTTCTTGTTGCCAGCCAATATATCTTCTCTTATATCTACAGTGCACACTATTGACTCATATTTTGTATCAAAATTTTGGCCTGTAACTTCTTCTGTTTCTGGATCTGAAAATTTACCAAAATGTAATTTTCAATTATTTATTTCACATTTTGAGTTAGGATATTTTGATTATAAATCTAGTTATACCTTCGATGACTTCTTCCTTGATTTCCAATGTTTCGTCAAAGTCGCATTCAAATAAAGACTTGGCACAAGATTTGTTGCCAGAAGAGATTTGAGTATTTGTACAAGCCTTTCTTCGTGTTGATTTCCTCGAAGCCCTCTTGGAGTTCTGTTGATCTAGAAAATTATAAGGTGAAAATTACAATTAGTAATTTGCGGTGATTTTAATCCTTATCTTGAGGCAGATATAGATTTTAATAATAACCCATACACAATCACATTACACTGCCCTGTGGCGTTAAAAAAATATTTTATAAATTTAAACCATTCGTTTGCTTCTTAAGGAGATTCGAATTTTCCCAAAAACATAGAAAGGACGAACACAAAGAAAAGATCATGCAGTACACCTTGACTCAATTAATAGTAATAACCTAACATGTGTAAAAAAAACGTTGATATGGAATTGATCTAGGAAAACATCTGGGAGATCGCATGAAACTCATATCTCAGATAGTTTAATAAAAGGATGACAAATGATACTGTACCGTTTTTCATGTATGTTTGAATAAGTTATATTGAATTTATAGTTCAAATATAGCTAAAGTATAACGATGTATGATTAAAGTACAGGGAAAGTATAGCTGATGTAAGATAATCGGTTATGTTAAATACATAAAAATAGAGATCACGAATCATGATGTTTATAATACAAAAGAACATTGTTTCCAGTTTCTGAAATAAGTAAAATGTTAATTGTAACATAAATTGTTTGACTTTATATTATGAACAGAGTAAATCTAAAAGTATAACAATTTTATTTATTCTTTTTATGGGGACAATACTACGATTAGGAATGAAAGGTTCTAGATCTTTTACCAATATATATGATATAAGAAACATGTAAGTTTTCCATTGTATATCCTCTCATTGTGATGATTTTCCATGAGTCTGGAAAACTGAGAAGTTCATTTCAATTTTATAGTAAATTTTTTCGAGGAACAATTATAAGATTTTTTTTTGAACATTCTAAATGTTCAATTAAGTAGTCATTTATGATACATTATGTAATTTCCTGTTGTTAGGACGTCTTGAATTTTTTGCAGTAAATAATAAACTATACACATAAAATAACATAGAAGAAATTAAAATCAGTTTTCAACTGGAAAAATAACATTTCATTTCTTCCGATGAGTACTCTATTTTTCACATCAAAGAATGTAGTGAGCCCAAACGAAGCATGGAATTTATTTTAAATAAAATATAAAATGAAAAAGCAGTGCCTATACAAAAATAGTATTTTATTTCTCGCATACAATTATGGAAATGAGTAGCAACCGGTGCTAGTAAGTATAAAA
>CAKNWU010050548.1:0-11173 GCA_932072015.1 Andricus quercustozae
GTATTTTAACTTTATAGCCACGATTTTTTTTTCTCGACATTAGAATACGTTAAACGTAGGTTAGGTGGTTCGAAACCCGCCGTAGTGTTTTCGATTTTTAATAGCGTTATAATATGTACGTCTAAAAGCGTGCGATTATATTCTACGTAATGTATTGTAATTTAATGTAATTATTTAAGTATAATTGCGTATATGCGCCGACGAATACATTTATAAATTGTATGATATGTTGTATTATTTGTTGCAGAATCACGAATTAAATTTTAATGAATTTTCATTAACAATTCATGCTCTTACATCAAGTATTATCCTATTTTATTTTACATGACTGAAAGTGAAATTGCGATAAAATGCCATAATGTCCTCGGTTTATCGAACTATGTTATGTAGAATTTAACACACAGAGATTCTCCGTGTATTATGGCTCAATATACAGATAATATCCGAAATGAGGTCAAAAGAAAATCCTTACCTCTGATGATAGAGAAAATACGAATATTATTTAATATTCCTAAATAAATACAGCCTCCTTTTTTTAGCATGGCACATAAATGTATCGGTACATGTAGGGAACAGAATCTTGCATTTGGAAGCATCTTAGTATATCTACATTTTATGATGCTTTTTTGATTATTGATTGATTTATGATTACTTTTTCTACTAAACTCAATTGTATCAATACTCTTCACGTTATAATGGTCAGTGTAGTAATAAATCGTTATCTCATGCGAAGGTCGTTGTACGATGCGATGATTCTGATTAATTCCTATAAAGAGATATGATATTGAGTTTAATTACAAAAAAAAAAGACTTTCTAGAGAAATGTTTCATATTTTTAAAAACCAAAACTCCATTAATTTATGATCTGACACCCAACACATCAGTAATATGTATATTGATTTAATAAAAATTACTTTAATTTTTTTTTAAATAACTTGTTTTTTAATGTTTATCTTTTATTTATTTTTCCATTCAATTTTATAGCAATTTTTAACGCTTTCACCATATCAACTCTATTGAATCTTGTTTTGTTTTGATGTGAAAAAATTCAACTTCATCTACAGGAAAATTATCCGCAACTGAAATTCACTTCTGTTTCTTCAGTGATAAGTTTATAAGTATTTTCAATGGTGGAGAGCCTAATTTCAGTGGGACCATCTTTGGCAAATTTACAGTTATTATCTGAAATTATGCCAAAAGAGAGACTAGATACTAGCGGAAGCTCATTCGTGTTTAGTGTTACACCTACACTCTAAGAAAAACTCTATTAACAGTAAAATTACGTTCGTTTCAGAAAGCGTCCTTTGAAATTAAGAAGATTTCTTTTGTCCATCAATAGAATCGTTTCGCTGTTCAAAGACTTATCCGTTAAATGCAAAACGGAAGTAGTTTTACTGATGAACGATTTCTTTTTACTTTGAAAAGAATTGCTTGAACTATTAAAGGATTTCATTTGTTTGGCTAGCGAAGAGAGTGCACCTGCGCATGAGTGAATATCGTTTAGCACGCGAGTTATTTATTAATTGATAAAGTAAGTAAAAAAACGTGCGAAATGATCTAGAAAATGGATTTCTTCAAACAATTAGCCATCCCAGGTTGTGACGCGAAAACTTTGGAAGGTACGTGTGCTGAAAGAACAATTTTTGATCGCGGCATAACCTCACTTTTCATTTCTTTTTACGCTTTTGACGTATGGAAAATTTGTACGGCACACAAAGTTGTATCTTTACATTTTTTAACGCTGAAATCTAGAATGGATTATTGTTATAGAATTGATAATTATCAATTTTATATTTACATTCACCAAAGTTTGGCTTTTGTGCCTTACGTACACCTAATTTCATGCAATAAGTTTTCTTTTAACGTACAAATTATTCTTTCTTTGGTCCGACAATAGATTTCTCTTCAAGATCAAAGGAAATCCTTTAATAGTGGAAGGAATCGTTTGACACTCAACAGTCTGCTTTTAGAGTGTATCTTACTATTATCTATTTGTGTTGATGCATCTTCAGCAGAAGTTCTTGAAGGTATTAATTCTTCTTCTGAATCTTTAGTTATTTTCCCCCAAGATATTTTGTTCACCGTCATCTGTCTGTTTCTTTTCATTCAATCCTGATTTTGCTTTATTTCTTCTGTATGTTTGAATCTCGCACTTTTCTTAATCTGTCTCCTTCGTTTCCAACTTTTTGTTCGTTTTAGAATTTATGCTTTCAGTCCTGATGTTTGTTATTTCAGAATCTAAAACATCCCTTTCATATGGCATTTTTTCTCATCCAAACACATCCTTTTCCTCGACCTCAAGCGACTGCCCTTCTTCTTCAATAAGAAGTATCTCCTTCTTTGATTTTTTCCTTTTCTTTCTTGTATCCTCCGATGTATCACTAGAAGTTATGTGTTCCCTTTAATTGTCATCGTTGGCAAGCTCTACATATTCTTTTTCGCTCCTCTTCTTTTTTTTCCCTTTAATATTATTTTCATCACCTTCATTTACGTTAAGAATATTAAAATCAATTACCTCATTACTTCAAGGATTTTCTGATTCTCTCCCATCCTGAATAAAACTTTCATCTTCAGTATGTATTTTCTACTTTTTTCTCTTTCTTATGTTTTGAGTAGCCTCCAGAACAGAAAAATCTTCCCCGCCGTGCTTGGATGTTACTCAACTGTTGCTTAGTTCTCGCCTCTTCTGTGTTTTCTTTGTCTCTTTTTTTCTATCTTCGATTTCTTCCTAACGTGTTCGAGGTGTCTGGAATTTTCATTTACTGTATTTTGAGAATCGTTTCTCTTGGTCCAGTCTATCTCGTCATGCTTTTCATGAATTATTTCTAATTGTTTTTCGATTCTCGTTTGTTCAACATTTTTTTCTTCCTTTTCCCTCTTCGTCTTTTTTCTTGTTTCTGAAACCTTCTTCATTTTCATTTTCATTAAAATTTTTTATTTTATAATAACGTTCGTTTTGCACTTTTATTTTCAGGTTTCTTCTTTGATTTGAATTTTTTTTACTTTCCCTTTCTTTTTTTTGCGATATTTGAATGCCTTAGTGTATTGCACATGAATGTCAAACACCGCATGTAATACCTATGAATAATTCCATATCCTTTTTTCATGTTCTCTCTTGTATATTGATGTATTTTGATTATTTAAAGTAAAAAATCGCATATTTTTTATTATTATTTTTATCAATTCCAAGCCCTTCAATTTTAGGTTGATCCTATACCTAATGAATTAAGTTTCTATTTTTTACATTCTAATTTATATTTCATATTTGTTCAATACTAAAATTGTTCAATCTGAATTTCATCGGTATTTAACATTAAAATTCAACAAAAATATGAACTACGTAAAAATAAAATGTTCAAAATTACAGTAAAAATGCAAAAAAATATCTTTTTAAAACATAAAACAAGATAATAAAAAATTCATCTTACAGCATCAATTTCAAATCAGGCCTAAAAAAAGTTATAGAAAAGTTCAAAATTAACAAAATTAGGGTGGTTCATCTGAAAGTTCAAGCACTCTTTTGGGTTGAATTTCCTATGGCAGATCAATTTGTTCTCTTATTTGATCAACCTCCGCTGGTCGCAAATTTTTTTTTGGTTTTCAGTGTTCTCTGCCTTTTCCTGGAGATTTTCATCTCCTTCTACCAGTGTGTCCTTGGGCCTTAAAAGTTATTAAAAAAAGTATTCAACTGTATCAAACATTTTCCTCTTGGCCCCGCTTGTGGAATCACCCCATTCACCAGTTCCGGTATTGCATCAAACGATTCCAAAGCTTAAAAATCCACATCCTGTGCTACATAGAAATAATCACTTTTCGATACAAAACATGCTAAAAAAATCGAAACTACACAAGATCATCGAATGTTTAAATTTATTATTCAAATATTATTTTTATATTCACCTCTGGCAAAATTATAGTGGCCACTTGAACTTCAAAAAAAGAAATTTCAGGCTATTTGCCGGTTTTTCCGATAAAAAATTCTGTTTTTCGGGTTGACTTTAATGCGTTTATAATAATTATTATTATTCAAAACGCTTTATTGTGTACATTTTCAAAAGAATTAAACATTTTAGAACTTCAATGTGAAATGTACAAAGTAAATTATTGTAAAAGTGATTTCAGACTTCAGACCCCAAAATGTCCTCAAAACAGGGGAAATAAGGTGATTTTTTACGAAAAGATGTTAATAATAAGGGAATAAATTCCTTCAAATAATATTAATGTAGGTAACATATTTTTAACATTTTGAAGCAAAAGAGACAAATTGCCAAAAAAACATTGATTATACCCAAAAAGAACAATTTTGAACAAAAGATTTGAATTTTCGACTAAAAGAGATGACCTTTTAAGAAAATAGTTGAACGTTCAACAAAATAATTGAATTTTGAACCAAATAGTAGAATTTTTAGCCAAAACAGATGAATTTTGGGCCAAAAATATAATAATAGACTTTTCACTTAAAAAGAATCAACTTTCAACCAAGAAAGATGAATTTTGAACAAAAATACGACTTTTCTACCAAAAGATAAGTTTTCAATAAAAAGGAATGGATTTTCTGTTTGAAAACACGAATGTGCAATAAAACAGTTGATTTTTCAACAAAATAGTGAGCTATTTTCCCGGTTAATGGGCACCTTGGAAATGATCCGAAGCATGTGATAAGAAATTTAAATACGGTTTATGAAATTGTGGTCTGTATGATTTGTAAAAATTAATAATGCAAGAACTAATTTGAAAAATTCAGGAACTCGTCTAAAACTTTCGTTTCGTTACGCTACGTTATCCAGGAAGTACCGAAACTTTCATTTCCTTTTCGTTACGCTTTGACAAATGTGATCAAAATTGAAAACGAAATTCTTATAAAGTCATTATGCCATATGCCATATGCTTCTTAATATTTACATAAGATGCACAAGGATTCGAATAAACTATTTTTTACACTTACGCGTAATTAAAAAATTTCGTTGCAATTTCGGTATTTTTGATAACGTAACCTAAATCAAGTGAATATAGTTACGTTTCGGCAGTAGAGAGACATAACGAAAATCGCGAGTGTATTTTGTTTCAAAACAAATTATCTGAGAAAAAGCTTTTGGAAATTTCAACATTAAAAGGTGCATAAAAAATTGGGAATATTATCACTTTCAAAACAAGTAAATTAACTAAAACTTTTAAAAAAATTATTAAATATTATAATTTTAAACTTGGTGCGTTGATTAAAAAATTATCAAAGAATTCGATCGAGTTATGTCTTTCCTACCTGCGAAATGCATTCTCAGTCGTAGATAACAAATGTAATAGTTACGCCTACTACTTTATTTTGTTAGGCAAATCAATGAGTGGTACAGATGAGTAATTTATTAGTAACTCTGACTACTAAAACTTTACTAACTTAAATTAGTCACGAGTACTCCAGACTCCTTCCTAGAGCGACTGTTTGCTTAGTCGGCGTTACTAACAGAATAGTTGTAAGAACCAATGAACCCGTTACTAATAAAAAGGTAGTAACCCCAACTATTCATTTTTCTCATTGTAGATGCTCGGAGTGTGCATGGCACGCTCTGCAGCTATCATCGGGAAAGTCTGGGCTCAAAATGTGGCGACGGTATGTTAGAGTGGAAATGACACCGTCTTGACATGCGAAAAGGAAACCCTCCGTGCCCGACTTCGATCCGGGTGATTTAAGGAAAGCAAACGTTAGCTTATACGACATCGACTGATCCTCCACATTTCTGTGGAAGATGCCGTACATCCTCTTGTCGAGGAGCTGTTTGCGGAAATTTTTCTCCTGTGAGTACTCGAGATGGGTCTGATTTGATGCATTTTGTTCACCCCTGATATTGAAGTCAAGGCCGAGTGTTTCAGCAGCCTCCTCTGCTGCTTTGTACAGAAACGGCCCTTTGCCCACTTCTTCATGTTACCTGACCATTTTAAAAAAAGGGTCTTATGCATTTGCCACTATATGTGCTGTACCCAGAATAATCCTGTTGACAGGACATTCAAGATTTAGTATTCCGCGACCACCTTAACAGCGTGAGATATGAAGTCGCGGAACTGAAGACTTAAGGAGCATGCTTTTGTTCAAGTGCATAACCTTTCGGGACTCGATATCGAGGGACCTGAGCTCGTCCTTCGTCCATGGAACCACTCGAAATGAATAGAGTAGTACTGAGACGGCAAGCATGCTCGTCGCAGGTACTGTCTTCCTCGACGACAGTTCGGAAGACCATATCCGTCGGATGAGAGGTTTGTATCTGCATCGAAGAGTATCCTTTATAGATGGCACGTCCTGGATGCGGCTCTGTGGGACGCCTAGGTATGTATAGGTCTCTCCAGCGCCAAAGTGTCGTATAGTGCTCCTGTTGACGAGCTCCGGGTCTAACCGGAACTCTATTTCAATCTCATGAGTATACTCTTTGACATTGTCTAGAGCTAGATGTCTAGAGCTCATGGTGTCGCCCTGAGACACACCTCTCCGAAAGGTGAAACTCTTAGTTATCAAACGATGTTTTCTAGATGAGATAGTATATCCGGTTTTCCAACGCGGCATTAATCTCTCTAAGCACCTCACGATGCGTGGATGCATCTTTAGGCTTTCCAATAGACAGATGATAAGTCTATGGGCGGTTGAATCGAAAGCTTTCCGGTAATCAATCCATGCCATCGATAGGTAACGCTGATAGGCTGCTGCCATTATCGATGAGCAGGTTCTCCCGCATTCCTGCTACGCCCTTTCTTTGAGCCGCGTTGATCGTACGTCTCTCCTCACACACATCTAATTGTCCGAACAATACTATAATTTTGGATAGCTGTGAAGATCGTATTCAGTGTGTTCAGACAAGTTATTGACCTGTAATTCATAGGGTTAGCCAAGTTGCCCGTCTTCGGCAGGAGCACTGTGCGCCCTTCCACCAACCACTCCGGAAACAGACCAGAAGGTCTTGCTACCATCTGGTCCCGGAGCGGAATAGTTCTTTATGCCTCTTAATACTTTTTTCACATCTTCGGTACAGATAGGTAGGCATTCATCCTCAGGTGTTACGAGGGCACTGCACAGCTCCTTGAAGCTATTTATATTCTTTGAGGTTTCTTTCAGTGGATGCTGGACTTCTTAGACTTCTCTCCAAAATGCCTCGACCTCTTCTGGTGTGGGCGGGTGGACGACAGTAACTGGAGGGTCTTGGAGGAGTCGAGATGGGTCCGACAAAATTTTTGATTCTCTCTGACCCACCTCTCTCTCCGCTCTAGGTTTCTCCTAGCATTAGATAGTACTCGTATTCTGTCAACAATATACTGCTTAATGGTCAGTAGCTTTGACTTTTTGAGTCTATGATCCGCTATGCTGTGTTGATGCATTCGTCTTTTGATCTCATAATCTAACGTGGGTTTCGTTTTACGGTTTGCATCTGCCAAAGCTCTCGCTGCATTATAACCACTACAATTGATATTTCAGAGTTCGGATTCTTCGGCAAAATCTCCACGAAGCTCGTCACCCAGTTTAGTCAGATCTTTGGACTTGAGAGAAACCTGAATATTGATGTTTCTCCGGGTACTGTAGCATCACTTTTCCTCTTTTGGATGCCTACTCGCGGTTGGTCTCACTATCTCCTCTCTTTCTATATTGGTGGCTTGTTCTGGTTGAGTAGGCGCTCCGCTTATATAACCCCTTAATCAGAGTTCCTTGGCACGGATTTGCAGACGTTTATGCGAAACATGCGAGAGCTCTGGGTGTTGCTCGCATCACAGAGTATGCAGTAGCGCCATGTAACCTTTTCGTTCAGGGGCCATACTGGTATATAGCACTCCAGCAGCTTGTCCCTGAGTCGATCCGTCCACTTAAAACTAATGAGATTCTGCCGTTCCATCGCATTGACTCTATTTTGGTTGGCTACCCCAACTCCAGGATAGTCGGCATTGTGGTCCGACCCATTGTAAAGAGCTCTGCTAGGGAAAGGGGTTCGTCCATTCTCGTAGAGCCCCGCATGCAAGGATAAGTATTTTTAAAAAAATTCGCAAGACTATGTTTGTAAATATCAACAACATTCGTAGAATGAAAGCACTATAAGATGATGAAATATTCAAGGAACCTTTTGGAAAAGGAGAGCTTTCTTTAACATTTGTCAATGGTTTCCGAATTGGGATCAGAATTAAAGATTGATTCAATGGTATCCTCTGATAGTGGCAAACTACCAAATACAGACTTTTGAGATACCATTTCTTCGTCCACTTCTTTCTCAATGAACATTTTATTTTAGGTATCTTCCTTAATTGTTTTGGATTCTTTTCGCCTTTCCATTACTCCAGCACCACAATTAGAGCCAACTTGGAGGTTAATAGTTCCCTTTGCCGAAACTTGTAAGGAATTCAGCCCATCTTCATCCTCTGCAAAATAATGAAGTAACCAATAGTGAATATTATATGAATTTAAACAATAAATTTTAAGCAATCTTAATATTCTTTCGTAAATTGGAAATTACCACTCTTTAAATCTTAATAGGGTAAGTATTTTTTCCACTTGGCCTCAGTCTGATCTTGCACGTTTCTAATATGGTGCTCCGGTACAATTGAATAAGTATGGGGTTTTCTTGTATCTACAGCAATAAGCTCAGCATATCGGAATTCTATGACATTTCAATTTCACGAAAGCAAAATAGAATGATCATTGCTTAAATTTGGCAATCATTTAAAATCAATTGCCTTTAAGCGTCAAATTTCAGAACGTTATCAAAATAATGGAAATAAAAAATATATAAAATGCCGAAATACCGACAATTTAGTAGACATAACCGATCAATTCGAAATCGAATTCTAAAGAGACATCGTGTCAATAAGTCATTGGTTCAGAATTTTGGAAATATTGAAAATTCTACTTTAGAATGTTTAAGACATGCGTAGACAACAGTCATAAGCTTTGAAATGCAATTTGGAAAAAATAATGATTCCACAAATCTTTATCTTGAGTAATTGCACAATTTTGTTCTTTAAAATAATTAAAAGTACTCTCCAAAGGACGAAATACACTTTTGTTTATACGTGTGACATAATTCAAGTTTGATGTAAATGCGTACTATGTCATATTCATATTTCAGATACGAAAATATAACATTTCTATAACGATATTGTAATATTTAATATCGCTAATGAATTGTCACTTCAACTGATACAAATTTGTTTCAAAAGTTCTTTAATTTATAGTAACTAAAATTTAAATTAAACATAATAATGTTCAAATTAGTTAATTATATTAATTGGACTGACGAAGTATTCAAATAAACCTAATGCAGATGCAAGTAGTGAGAAAAAGGATGGTGATTACTTGAGTGTGAGTAGTGACTATGATGATAACAATGATAAAGATTATGGAAATTGCAATGAAGATATGAGTTCCGAAGAAGTGGAACACAGCAGATGGTGGACAGCCAGAGTATGGTGAAAATTTTGAGTCTTCTCTTGATACATAATTTGACAGTATCTTGTTTCGTCACATTGTGTTCAACCAAATTTGTGCAAAAAAACCCTATACGTTAATTCTTATTAATATATGGTAAAAGTTAGAGTGCGATCTTATGCGTTTGAGTAAATAATTACTTACAAATAACGTAAAAGGTATAAAATGACACAGAGCCGCATTCAGTACGTGACATCTATACAGGATACTCGCCGATGCAAATACAAACGTCTCATCTGACGGATTTGGTCTTCCGAACTGTCCCGGTAGTACTCTATTCATTTGAAGTGGTTCCATGGACGAAGGACGAGCTCAGATCCCTCGATATCGGGTCCCGAAAGGTTATGCACATGAACAAAAGCATGCACCTTAAATCTTCTGTTTCGCGACTTTACAGCTCACGCCTTCAAAGTGTTCGCGGAATACCAAATCTTGAATGTCTTTACAACAGGATTATTCTGGGTACAGCACATATAGTTGCAAATAGACAAGATCCTCTTCTTACAATGGTCAGGTAACACGAGGAAGTGGGCAAAGGGGCATTTCTCTACAAAGCAGCGAAGGAAGCTGCTGAAACACTCGGCCTTGACTTCAATATCAGAGATGAGCAAAGTGAATCAAATCTTATCCATCACGAGTACTCACTCCTGAAGGCCTGGATTAAGAAAGCACAGGAGAAAAACTTCCGCGAACAGCTTCTCGAGAAGAAGATGCACGGCATCTTCTACAGAAATGTGGAGGATCTGTCAATGTGGTATGAGCTAACGCTTGCTTTCCTTAAATCACACGGATTGAAGTCGGGCACGGATGGTTTCATTTTGGCATGTCAAGACGGTGTTATTTCCACTCTAGCATACCGTCGCCACATTTTGAGCCAAGAAATTCCCGATGATAGCTGCAGAGCGTGTCATGCACACCCCGAGCATCTAGGACACATTCTATCTGGTTGTCCAACTCTTGCAGGAACGACCTACATCCAAAGGGACAATGCGGCAATAAGAGTGCTTTATTGCCATCTCTGTCGCTCTTTCGACATCAGCCCAAATACCGCTCCGCTAAACGCTCCTAGGGAAATAAAGTCAATTGTCGAGAATGAAAAGTGTCGGATATACTGGAACTTAATATTCTCGACCATTGTTCCTGTTGCGCACTCGAGGCCTGACATAGTTCTTCTTGACTTCGAGAAACGAACCATGTCTGTTATCGAATTTTCGGCACCAGCTGACAAAAACATCATGGCCAAGGAGAATGAAAAGAAAGAGAGTTATAAGGGAGTTGCGACGGCTATACCCGGAATATTCCGTTAAGATAATCGTCGTGATCATCGGCGCTCTTGGAGGTGCCAATGTTTCACTGGTTAATAGCCTGAAAAGTATCCCTGCGTGTCAAGAAAAAGTTAAGACACTTGCGGGGAAAATGCAGAAGGCGGTCGTCCTTGGGTCGCTTCGTGTCCTCAGGGTACAAGAGACTTTTTCCGGATCATCGTATTGAATTAGTCACAGACTGTAACCACCTATCTCACGGTCGTGAGACGTGGTTACAGCTGAAATTTTACCGCGATTTCGCTGGGAGCGGGTGCAATTTTTCAGATAAGCAGCTGCTCCCAGCGAAATCCTGCTGTTGTCCTTATGACAAACTGTTGACTATATGGGGCATAATTTCTTAAGTATACCCACCTCGAAAATGAAAGTTGTTTGATCGGGCTAAAAATTGGCCCAATTGTAG
>CAKNWU010050639.1:0-13269 GCA_932072015.1 Andricus quercustozae
GACCTATACATACCTGGGCGTACCTCAAAGCCGCATTCAGGACGTAAAATCAGTAAAGGAGTCTCTCCGAAGCAGATACAAGCATCTTCTTCGACAGATTTGGGCTTCCAATCTGTCAGCGTTGAACAAGATATCTGCGACTAACGTGCTTGCCGTCCCGGTTCTACTCTAATCGTTTGGGGTGTTTCAATGGACGAAGAACGAACTTTAGGCCCTTTATGTCACCACACGTAAGATCATGCATATGCATAAAAGCTTCCATATCAATTCGTCAGTTTCGCGATTATACATTTCACGCCGTCAAGACGGACGCGTACTACTGAATCTCCAGTGTCTTCATAACCGAATTGTTCTAAGTACTGCTTATATCGTTGTCAATGGCAGAGATCCTCTCCTAAAAATGGTCAGGAACCACGAGATGATTGGTGAAGGAGCGTTCCTTTACAAAGCCGTGGAGCAAGCGGCCGAGAGCCTTAGCCTGAATTTTAACAACAGAAGTGAGGAAAGTGCATTACTTCACCCAGATACTTCACTTCTAAAAGCCGAAGTGAAGAAAGCAGAGTTTGCAAAATTTCACCAAGAGGTGAAATTCACCTACTCGACAAGAAAATGCACGGAAACTTTCACAGAAATGTAGAAAAACAGTCCTTGTCGAAGGAGCAAACTTTTGCTTTCCTCAGATCACCAGGGCTTAATTCAGGTACAGAGGGTTTCATTTTCGCATGCCAGGACGGTGTCATTTTCACCTTAGCATACTGTAAACGCATTTTATGTCAAGAAGTTCCCAGCGATAGGTGCAGAGCGTGCCATGCACACCCTGAGTACCTGGAACACATAATATCGGGGTGTCCCACCCACGCAGGAACGACGTACATCTAGAGACATATTGCGGCCCTAAGAGTCCTTTATTACCATCTTTGTCGCTCTTACGGTGTTGGCCGCGATCCTGCCCTGCCGAACGCTCCGAGGGAGATAGAGTCAAATGTCCAAAACGAGAAGTGCCAAATTTTCTGGAACTACGATTTTCGGACAGCTGTCTCCGTTGCACACTCGAGGCCTGGCATTGTTCTCCGAGACTTCGAGAAACGAACTATATTCGTGATCGAATTCTCGGCACCGTCCGAATACAACATCAGTGTCAAGGAGAAAGAAAAGACCTTAAAAGGGAGATGCAAAAGCTGTAGCCAAAATATTCGGTACCAGTAATTGTCCTTGTGATAGGTGCTCTCGGAGGCGCGAAACTATCACTGGTTTGCAACCTTAAAGCCATACCCGCGTGCCAAAAATATGCCAAGGCACTTGCGAAATGGATGCAGAAAGCTGTCATCCTTGGGTCGCTTCGTGTGCTCAAAACACTGTCGTTGTGATTTCATCGTGTCCTGTGACCACCCATCTCACGGTTGTGAGACGTGGCCATGAGTGTGATTTACCGCGGTCCTACTGGGAGCCGGTGTCATGTTTACATGGCAGTTGCTCCCAGTGAGATATATATGTGAGATGGGTGGTGTGTGTGGGATGGATGGGAGTGCGTGAGATGGGTGGTCACAGATCACGATGAAATCACATCGACAGGCCGGCGAAACCCTCGTGTGGCTTGCGGACACGAAGCGACCCAATGACAGCGCAATGGGTCAGCCAGTGGTGCTAACAGACCGCGACTTTTTCAATTGCGCAGGCGTCACGTACAGAAGGAGTGACAAAGAGAACATCAGTTTTTTTCCTTACTCCACCATTGCGTGACGTCTGCGCAGTTGAAAAAGTCGCGGTCCGTTAGCACCACTGGGCTCAGCGAGAAACTGTTCATTCTCCCTGATTCATTTCTCTCTCTTCTGTATTCTCCTCCTTGCTTCAGATAACACCCGTATTTTGTCAGCAATATGCTGCTTGATTGTCAGCAGCTTTGACTTATTCAGGGTGTCATTGTAGGTCCTCAGTTCTTGGGCGAACTTTCGAACCCTTTCCGTGAACGGCCTACTAGATCTAAATATACACACAAATTTTGGTGTGAATATAAAATAATTAATTTTCTATTTCCAGATACAAACCACCTAAAGATCTTTTTACATCATCCAAAACGAAGAACTCTTGTTATTGCCAAAAAGACAAAGGTGGTTCATTTTTTACAAAGAAAACCTGCCCACCAGCTGGAATTTTCAATGCGTCTAGTTGCAATTTTGGAATGCCAACTTTGACATCCTTCCCTCATTTTTATCAGGCGGATGAATCCATAATTGAACAAATCGATGGTCTTGATCCTCAAAAAGAACTGCACGAGAGTTATGTTGACCTACACCCGGTAAGTTTCGATTATAATTTATTATTAGGATTAAGTCCCGAAAATTAAAAAAATTTCTTAATCTGGATAGCTGTATCCAATGGTGACGTGACAATTGTTTAATTAGTTTGATTTCCTCATTATCCAGGGTAAAGTCATACGACTTGAGCCAAGTCACATTGTGCGTCATGTCAGTTATGAGGCGAGTCATGTTGTTCTCAGAGTATGACTAGTCAAGTTTTCGGCATATCATATATTAACAGAGATTCAAATTGTGACATCTCTCATTCGAGAAAATGTTGTAGTTCATATTAGAGTGTCAAAAATGCAGAAATTTGTTTGGATATCACAAAGGGACACTGAAGCAAAAAGTTTTAGACCGTTATAATTTAACAGTTTTTTTTATTTTCATTTACTATTTTTTGAATTATTACAGCTTTTTGAAACGCTTGGAATTATTTCGAACCAAAGCTCACGTACTCTTTTGAGGAAGCTTAGGACATTTCATCCAATCAAAAAGTCAGTATAAATTATGAGACTTCTCAAAATACTGATTTATATTTAATCTTTATAAAGAGCTAATTAAAAAGTTAAGTGCTTTTAATTTCCAAAAATTCAAGTTTGGGAGTTTTGGACTTCATAGATTACAAATTCTTACTTTTAAGAATTGAATGTTTTAATTTAGGGCCCGGATACAATAAGATAATATTTTCCACAGGTTATTATTATTTTTACATTGTAAACAAAGTGGTACCACTGTTTCCGTCAATAAGAAAAAACTGATATGATAAATGATAAAAAAGATCAAAGGAATATGATCTGATCAGAAGTATTATGAAGGTCAGCTTGCGCAAAGATTTTTTTCAATTTCTTGAAAGCTATCTTTCCATATAATTATAATCGAATGAATAAAATAATTAAATGTTAGGACACAAAATGTGTATAAACTTCAGAATTTGAACATTTAGGGTTTTGTAAAAATGGAAAATCATCAAAGTTGAAAATTTTGAATTTACAATGTTAAGAAACATTTATCTTTACATCATATACATTTCGACACTCTTAAATTTGAATTCCCATGAATTCCATATTTATTAGTATGAGAAATCGAATTTCCTTCACCTAAAATAATCTTCCCATAAATAACCAATATTTGAATAACAATTTTTTGTTAATAAATATGCTTTTAATAAGGAACTTTATTAAGTAATTTAATTATAAGTTCTTACAATAATTCGAAAATCGTTTGCACAAATAACAGTAATGTGTTCAGAACGCAGCCTACTCTCCTACTGGCCACACGCTAACTTTTTTTCAAGGAAAAGTTCTGAAAAGAAAGTTTGAAAACAAGTTTTACCTTACAAATTTAGAAAAAATGTTTGGTTAGTTAAAAAGTATGGCAAAAAGTGTATCAAGATTTTTTCGTTCCCACAATCCAGAAATATTGAAAGCGAGGAATTCGTTTATCCCAAGTAAAGAAAACATTTTAAATTAACCAAAAAAATGATCAGTCAGTTTTCTCGGATCTGTCCAAGTTTTTGTTTGCCTAGGCCACCTAATCTCGAAGATCTAGTCTGGCTCAGATCAGGTACTAATCAATTTTTCATAAAACTAATGAGGTGTCGATCAGAAATATTTTTTATCAGGATTTGAAAAACTCACAAAGTGTCTAAAATGGTACAAAGCTATTGGAAAACTAGTCGCTAACTTGCCTGGTCTAGTTTGAATCTTGACCATAGCGTCAGAAGATTTTTCTAATCGTTTTAGTCATAATAAAGAATGACAAATTATGTCTTCCTAAACTTCTCGTTTATAATAGAATCAAACGTTTTTCATTTTCTAGAACCTGGGAGTTCCAATTGGTGGTGCATCTCGGATTCAAATAAATCTAGAAGCTCGAAAAGCAGATGGAGTACCTTTTCTGGGAAATATAAAAGACGGTATGATTCTTCCTCTCATTTGGATTGAAGTAGGAATCAACAATATTCCAGATCCAGTCCTAAATATCCTTCATCACGCCTACTACACTGCTAACATCGTTGAAGCTTGCTTCCAATGGGGCAGTCTAATTTCCTTCATTTTATCAGCTTCAGCTCTTTTTCACATCCTCAGAAAGGACCGAAAAGAAAAACAAGTAATTCTTCATACGAAAGAAAATCAAATTAATACAATATCTGGAAAGATTGTTCTTCCTTAATTTCAAAATAGGTACGTTCTAGTTACCTATGTATTAAACAACAGCTTTTCAGAAGAATGGATGAAACAATGAAATATTTTGCATATTTGCAAAATTTCCTAACAGTGAATGAACAAAGAAAATATATTGTTCTTTTTCTATTAAAGAACTTCTTAAATGTTGAGCAAATTACAGTTTTATGAAATTTAGAATTGTAATATTTAATATGAGACGCTATTGTCGCTTGATAGAATTTATTACATCGCCTCTGCGCTCCCCTTGCTGGAAAAAATCCGCTTCTTATAATTATAGATTATAATAGCGACAGGTTTCTATATGTATTTTAAATTATAAAAAGTAATTATTTCTTTCTTTACACTTAGACAAATTTAAAAGTGGCAATAAAATATTTCCTCTTTTGTAAAGCAATTTGCATTCCAATTTAACTTTATATTCATTATAATCGATAGCAATGAGGAAATATTTTAATGGCGAATGCGCTTTTGTGTATTTCTCTGATAGTATTATCATTACTAATCTTATTTATTTCTTTATTTTAATGTCCTCTAAACAATGCTTAAATACTTAGTTAACAAGTTTGAGCGGGTTTTTTGTCAGTTTAAAAATCTTTCTTTAATTGTTAATAATTTTTTATCAGACAGAAGTTGAAGTATGAAACTCAACTATTTTTAAATCTTAAATATTACGATGTAAGCAGTTCAAAAAAATATATTTGTTCAAATAGAACACTTTCTTTTTGAAAGAAAAGGGCAGCGCACATTTGAATTGAATTGTGATCTAGTTTAGTTGTCATGGCATTCCGTGTATGTAACTATAGTTTGATATAATAATTATTATTAATTCGAGGAGAATTGAGTGCCCGACTTAAGACTGTGTAATCTTCAAATGTTCCTTATCATAGTAACTCAATTAATTTTAAATAATAGATTACACTAATATCAAAATTAATTAAAAGAATCAATGAAATAATTCCATAAATATGCTTTTCATAGAACATTTATTCAAAAGAAAACTTTTTAGAAATTAAAATTACAATATGAAACTACTACAGACTTTGATATACTAGGTAGTATTATTTGCTCAGTGATCAAGTTTCTTCTTAAGGAATGTTCTACTGTGAGTATTTTTCTCTAATAAAAATTTGTTAATACTTGTTTTTATATGATTAACTATCATAAGCAGAATTACGAGTAAAAATTTTATTTGTTGAATTAATTCTATGCTAATGAAAATATAGGAATTAAATCTATTCTTATCATAAGTTGATATAAACAAAAAATTATCGATAAGTATTTTTTCAATGGTAGGGTATTAATTAATTTAGTCAGGATAAAAAATAATGAAATTAATTGACCCAAAGAAGCAAATTTTCAAAAAGATCAAATGTCCTCGAGACATCTGATATATATATTTTTTAAGAATCCCTGGCGTCGCGAAGACGCTTCACTGATTGTTACGCCGTCTACAATTTATCAAAAGCGTTCAAGCAAATCGAGCTAAAAGTTACAAACATTTTTATGTATAAGTTTTCTAATAAACTAAACTGAAATGGCATATACAACTTGTTTGTAATGCATGATATTGTGTTGAAACTATATGTGTTCTTTTTGGTTTTACTTCTGGAAAAAGATGTTATTTATATTTTAATTATCCGGACGTAATTTATGTCGAAAATTAACTTTATAAACTCATATGTTTTTAAAATTTTCTGTTTGTAATTCAAAGAATAATTTGAAACGGAATAAATTTATTGTCAGTAAATGTGTAAATAGCATGAAAAAGAATATTTAGTTTGAACAATTTTGCAACTGTACATAAAATTATTTATCACGCTGAGGAAATTGAGATGTGACACGAATGTCTCGAATGTGATAAATCACATATGATGCCATGACATTCCAAATAATTAAAAATGTTTTTGTCGCGGTCTTGCTTATTCGCAAATAGAAAATAAATAATGCTGCTTTTCATTACATTTGAAACGTATGCTTATGTAACATTACAACAAATACCTCACATTATCAAGACGAAGGTAAATTTTATGCAGTGAGATGCATTTAAAAAAAAAATGTAGTCAAGATTACGGGCCATTAGAAAATTGTACAGCAATCTTAAATTATTTTTAATTCAGGGATTTATTTTTACAGTGCTGTATACAAAATGATTTGTGCTGTGTTAGTTTCTATGTTTAAAAATATATATATATAATATATAATATATAATATAATATAAAATCCCCGAATATATGTTTTATGCTTATCTAAAATATAATGAATGGAATTGTTATATTATCTATCATTTGTCTATTTCTTACTTATGTATTGGTTATTTGTTAATTACTTGGGTGGATCATATAGAGATACAGATTCGGAAAATGAAAGTGATACTAACGGTTATCTTAATCATTCATTGATGATGACTCGACAATTTTACGTCTATTCGATATTTTCCTAAAGTTTCGCAGATAAAATTTATCTATCTTCTGGCTCGTACCACATCTTCCGAGAAAAGCGATAAAAGAATATTCATTTCTTTTTTTTTCTCGGTAATTCATTCAGACGCGACTAAATTCACGGGGCATTTAAGTATGTAACTACAAATGTGATGATTGTTAGGGTTATCTCATTTCGTGATGCGTTTTGGGTGTCAAAAAAAATTCTGCAATAATGTATGCGTGATATAACACTAGTGGTTAGAAATTAGCATAAGTGTATAGATTATGATAAGAAGTAAATGAGAAACAAGAAAATAAATTTTATATTTAAACTTCCTTTCAAGATTTTTTCTTTCCGCTTTGAATTACACCTTTCCTAAATAATAAATTCTCCTAATAAACGAGATTTCAAAAGTGACTGGTAATAAAGCAATCGGTTGCAGGTGTCATTTTATAACAATAATAACAAAAATTGAAAAAAAATTCCTTTTGCAGTGGCAAATAATGCCTCTAAATATTTGTTGAGCATTCAAAAAATTAACGAAGATACAGAACTTTGAAATTTTTTGTAACTTTTTTTTGGTTAAGTGCTGTATCTTCGGCTTCTATTTGACCGAGTTTGATTATTAAAAGCCAGATTTTTCGATTTTATAAGGAAAAAATATTTTTTACAGTTTTATGGGAGCGTATAAAGTTGATTAGGTTATAAAATAATTTATTCGGATTGAGTGGGATTTTGTGGGCATAATTAAACTTGCTTTACTTGTGTTTTGTTAAATTTCTTATTTTCTTCAATGCAGATCCATTCTTTAATAACATTATCAACTTTTCACTCCCATAAAACTATGAAAATCACCATTTTTTCTCTTAAAATCGAAACAATTGGTATAAAAAAATGAGGTGAAGCAAAAAGAGTTACGCTTCGTCGTGCCAGAGGTCATGCGTTTGATATTTTTCTCGAGAATGATTTCCTTGATTCAAAAGGTCTAGATTCGTTGAAATCGGATTAGTCGTTCCAAGAAATATTTCGTTGATTCAATGAGCTCGATTCTTTTAATTGATTTGGACGCATTTGAATCAATTAATTGTGCATTATTGAATCAAGTCTTTAGGTTTATTTAAATCAAAGAAATAATGATTTAATTCAAAATATTATTAATTAAATTAAAAATATCTTTACTTGTTACAAAGAGTTCATGCATTTATATTTATACCAATGAAGCGTTTATTTAGACGAACAAGATATTGTGTTTACCTAAATATTGATTTCTTCAGTTGAAGAAAATATTTCATTTGCTTACTACAGTTAAAGTATTCATAACAAATAAACATTTATTCCAGCGAAGCAATTTTTTTGTTTAAATCAAACATTTAATAATTTGGCGTAATTTGTTTCAATTCAATACTTCTTTAGATTAAAGAAATATGTTGTTAAATTCAATATCCATGTTTTTAATTTGGAGAAATATTTCTTTGGCATTTATGGCGAGCATTAAATACGGCTTTCCACCTTAGAATTTTCATGTTGCGACAGCATCGTGGTCATCGCTGTGGACTGTACACTCGACAGACCCAAGTTCGATTCCTGCTGCTGGAGGTGAATTTTTCATCGAATTTTTCTGTTTCAGGTTCATCAAGATTTTAAATTATGTGAATTGTTTAAATTAAATATGTATAATAATAACAATGTTAATTACAATTTAGGCTGAAAGAATCCATTTGTTCATTTAGGAAAGTATGTACTACAGTTGAAGTACGAACTACTTTATTGCACTCGTGCATGGTTTAGGCCAAAAAAATATTTTTTTGAATCAGTGGGATATTTTTTTCCTTCAAATATTAAAAAATCTGAGTGTGAGGAAATAGTTTTTTGAGCCTATAAAATATTTGTTTAACTTTAAAATATATTTCTTTCCATCAATTCACATTTCCTCATTTCAAAGAAATATTCTTTCCCATTCATGGTACATTCATTTGGAACAATGAGTCATTTATTTGGTTTAAAATGTATATTTTTGTCTTCAATTAATATTTCTTTGAATCAAAGAAATATTTCCCTTCGACTAATAGGTCTTATTTTTGAATGAAACAATTTTAACTTAATCGTATTAACATTTATCTGGCTGAATGAAATTCTTTTAATTCCACACCCGACCGAAAAACCCACCTTTTGCCCCTTATAAGCGGGGCGAAAGTAGCATATTTTTCCCGAAAAATAGTTTTGCGGGGCAAAAGTAAAATTAGCGGGGCAAAAGTAAAATTTAGCGGGGCAAAAGTAATTTTTTCCAAAAACTTTCAAAAAATTCAAAATGTTCAAAAATTTAAAAAAATTCAAAATGTTCCAAAATTTCCAAAAATGCAAAATGGTCAAAAATTTCAAAAAATTCAAAATGTTCAAAAATGTCGAAAAAATTTAAATTTTTAAAAAATTCAAAATTTCTAAAAAAAATTTTAATTTTCAAATATCTCCTTAGAATGAGGAGTTGTTTCGACCCCGCTTTTCAGGACCAAAAAGTGGACTTTCAGTCGAGAGTGGAATAAAATACTATATGCAACACCAGACAAAAGTATATTTTTCCCTTGGGTGATTTTACTTACTTACTTACTTGGGTGCTTATACTGCCCTTACGATAATATTTTTCCCTCGCGTGCTTACTGCCCCTCTGGAACAATATTCTCGTTCGGGCAGTAAACTCACTCACGGGAAAAATCTTCTACTTTTGCCCCTTGTTGCATAATGTACTATTTTCATTCAAAGTGCATATATTTATCTGTCTCAAATAAATATTTCTTTGAAAATAGTCTGGACTTTTACCTACTTCAGCCAAGTAAAATTCACTTGGTACAAGTAATCCTTTTTTTCAGTGTAGAGCAGTTTAACGACGAAAAAAAATCATTTTTAATATTAGTATTATTATTGCTCTTAATTTATTACACACCTACAAAACTTAATATCGTATATACATAAAATCGCCTGCTTAAATGGTTTAAAAAATCTTAATTAATCGCTGAGGATTCGAACCCTACGAAAACTACCTAAGCAAACAGAAAAATAATACACTCGGACCCCGATTTAGTAACCACCGGTTTAGTAATTCCTAGAATTGCTAGCCCACGTAGTTTTTCAGCGCGCAGCGCGAGAGACGCTTGTGACTCTCGCCTCGGAAGGGCCACATGCACGAGTACTCAGTCGAGTATATTGCGCAATAATATGCATTCCAATTGTATACGGTTCAGGCGGCCCTGACTGTTTACGGTTCGATTCTCCCGATTTAATAACAAGGCTATGTGCATGCAACTCTCGACACTTTTACTAAATCGGGGTCCGAGTGTAACTCTCCAAATACGTTACAATATGGAAAAAATAACTGTGTGCTCTAAAGGATTTACTAACCTCAATTACAACAGCACTACCACCCCTATAACTATCGACCTTCACATACAGTAACCAAAAACATACAAACTTGCGCACGAAGAATTTTCGGAATTGTTTCGAGTTTTACGGAATTCCGTTCTCCAGATCATATAATGCAGTGCTTTACAAAAACACTCAGTATCTCCAAATTTATTTCTATGAATCTTTTCAAGACTTTTTATCGAATCATTCCCACAATGAATATAGAACCTTTTTTATTTCATGCTCACTTTAAAAACTACGAAACTTTTTTATAACTACACCTAAATAATTTTACAGTTTACTTGGAATGTTTTGGAAATTGTATGAAACTCTGTTCAGTTATCGCTTATATCCGTTGTTCTTGAATAAGTTCCATAAACATTATGAAACTTATTTTTCCCCTGTACATTTTTCTCAAGTCCAAAAATGAAAAAATCGAAGCCTGTTTCTTCAGGAGTGGATTTTTAATTTTGGGTTTTCTCAAAAAAATTTCAATTTTTAATTTCTTTTCTAACTTTCTTCATTTGAACGGATATTTGAATACCAACACTTTCCGCTTTTTCCGCATTCAGTGACACAAAATTAGTGTGATGAAGTGACATGGAATATACCCAAATATACCTGCTGGAGTAACTTATATGCAGGCTCCTCTTATCGTGAAGGCGGAGTAGGCGGCCGCCTAGGAGCGGAACTATTTTGAGGGTGGTAAAATAATTGAAGATTTTTTTAAATTTTCAACCGAAAATAAAATGAGACATTCATTTCTTCTTCAAATATTTTGAGAAGTTAATTACATATTTTGCTTGTACCGAATGTCGTAAAAGCTTGCTTATGTAGGCGTATGCGTTGTAGACGCACATTTAAATATATGAAACATTTTTGAGGTCCTCACCAGCTATCCCCCCCACTTCAACTAATAATTTTAAACTTCTTTAGCCCAATGAATGGCTTCGAAAATGCGCTCATATATGGAAGCAATAGCGATATTCGTTTAGTGTTGATGTCTGGGATGAAGGCCAGTATGTTTTCAACAAAAAATTCGAATCCGCAAAAAAGTGCGCACTGTTCAAAGTTTGCGAAATCATGTTTTTTGAAGATTGCGACCAAGATATGAATCTGCGAGGAAAAAAGTTTAACCCTTGTGTTGTCACACAAAAAAACTCATCTGATCTCTATCTGAATATCACAATTTAATTATTCATTAATTATTCGAAAGCGACGAAAAACCAGGAAGTCATGCGTCGACTGCAATAAGCCCGTTGTTGCAATTGCAGAATAGGGGCGTCACCTCTGTTTTGGCAGGAAAAATTTTTTTTTCGGCAAAAAAAAAATTATAGGAATCTTTAAATGAAGGATAAATGAAACGATTTGACGAGGCAAAAGTTAAAAATTATAGTTACTTTTGTTATTACGATGTCTCAAATATGGGTCTGTCATGATATCGGAATTATCATATTTAACTCAATGTTTAGGTGCTTTTAAACATCCGAAGGCCAGAAACACTGTAAATAATTAATTAAAACCCCTTTGACTAGTCACAAAAATAATGTTGGTAAAATCACTACCTCTTTGCAACGTCTCTTTGAGGCAGGAAGGCACCCCTTTGACTAGTCACAAAAATAATGTCAATAATCTCGATCATAATATGATCATTCCGATATCGTGACAGATCGCGATTTGAGACATCGTAGTAACAAATGTAATAATAATTTTAAACTTTCGCCTTGTCAATTCGCTTCATTTATCATTCAATTAAAGATTCTTATAGTTTGTTGTAAAAAAAAAAATAATTTTCCAGCCAAAATAGGAGAGACGCCCCTATTCTGCAATCTAACCAGCCCGTTTGTGATCATCAGACGGCATTCAAAATGTATATATTTTGTAATTATTTATAAAATAATCCATATTTAATTTATATATATATTATTATAAAAAACATTATTTTTTTGATATACTGTACGAAAATCATGCTTTTTCTGTCGGGTTCCCGCGTACCCGGGTGGCTCAGCCGTGCTCTTTTTTTCAATTGCAAAATATTTCAAGTTAAAAAATTTCTAAAAATATGTGCCATGCAAATTTCGGTAGAGAATCGGTTCAATCATGTAGATTCGAGAAGCATTCGGCCTATCTTTATTAGAAAAAAAGTTATTTAATAATACGTGTGCAGATGGGTACCCGGGTGACCGGGTGGCAACACAAGGGTTAATTATAAATTGAAAGATATTAAAAGATGTACAATTTGGTTTGTCGAACTTCGTGATCGGTTAATTTTTTTACTTAGAAAAAAATCAAAACCAGAACAATTGGCCACTTTTCAATTTCGGCAATAATGCATGCATATATCCTTCGAAATCTGTGCAAATACGTATTTTTGTAAGGTGAAAACTTGTGAAAAAATTCAGCTCAAAGTAGTAAATACTTTAAAAGGAAATCTGTTTGTTGTTCGCAGATTGTCTGTTCTTCAGGTGCTGTACTTTTTAAAAAAGTGTTTAAAAACAGTGAAAGTGTAAAATGTTAATCCCCAGCATCTGCTGTACCCATAGCAGTACTCAGATATATATATTTTTTCTGTATGAAGTTGGTCAAAAACGGCTGAAATTAGGAACAGGCGTTTTTTCTTCTAAGCAAATAGGATAGCTTCGTTGAATTTAGTCTTACAAAATTGCGGTTCCAGTTCATGATCAGTTATGAGTTCTGAATGAAGAAACAAAAAATAAAATAGCTCCACGATAATTAGGAGAAAAGATAATTTTTTGTAACAATTACTGCGGGTGCAATTTTGAAGGTAGAGAGCTCACATTTTAAGAGAATGTAGATGAAGACTTTAACTAATTTCAGTAAAATGATAGTAGTGGGCGTAGTGGGGAAAGCAGCTTGTAAGTGTGAGGCGTCCGCGCTCAAATTGAATTACAATCTTCAAACTGCGTTAGCTGAAAAAATCTCGTAAACGAAGCAACATATTAAGA
>CAKNWU010050642.1:0-11690 GCA_932072015.1 Andricus quercustozae
GCTTAAACGATGGATCGAGCGTTCCAACCCGCGATAAGTGAGAACGAAACGCGAGATTCTACTTACGCGGAGCCGTGATTGGTTTAGATCGTAGGGAGAGCGAATTTGCCTCTATGCCTCGTCGATAACCTGTCGGAATTCCTAATGCAGCTACTTTATTATTAAGCGTGTAAGAAACTACATGTATGTAGGATTACAAACCTAAAACTTATAATTGCGATTTCTTATATTAGTTTTGAAGCTGAATTATAGCTTATTCTAAAGTAATAAAAAACGCTGCAGAAAAGAAGTTTTTTTTACTGTTACGATTTAAATTTGTGAACACATGTGCGAACGACAATTTACCACCGGATCTTTTCCGTGACGTTTTGTTTAAAGGAAATACTGGGCTTATAACAAGAGCAGAAATAGCGTTTTGATCCATTCATTCAATAAGCTACCGCTTGAAACTAAAATGAGTTTTTTCCATACTATATCAGCTCGCGTGAATTTACACTATCTTCAAGGTCTTTACACTTAAAAATTAAAGAGAACTTAAAATTGATTTCCACAATTATAGAAGAAAATTAGGTGCAGTTGTGCACTTTGCATGGAACCCCTTATCACATAATTTAAGGAATGGCTATCGTAGATATTTCCAGACACTCATATAAAAATTATTCAAAAGGATAAAAGTTGGATGGTTAACCACTATTGACTTTTACCGCGGTATTCTAACATTTAATACTAATACATTATCCCTTCCTTGGACGAAGGTTGTAACGAGAGGGAAGATCGCTTCGCTGGAAAGGTTTCTTCACGCTGCCTCGAGGTCGTCCGGGCTTAAAGCCCGTCCTGATGTCCGTTCTTGGCTTCTGGGGAAGTACCTCTTCGAAGGTACAGAGGGGCTTCTGAGCCATTCCTGGATCACCATGCTCTCCTCCAGGAGAGTAATCATTTTTGCGAAGCCAAGAATTGTCCAGTGACGTGTGAGGTTTCGTGTTGGCGCTTGTCCTTTCGAAATCACGATTGACAGCGCGTTCACTCGATTGGGGATGTAAAAGGTATGAAGTACGCGACTCCTGAAGATGAGATTTTTGAGCATCTCGAGTAGCAGCGCATGTACTCGATTGGGGATGCGTAAGGTATGGAGCATGCGACTCCTGAAGATTTTTTAATGTCACCGAAGGGGGTGAATCGTAAGTAACACTTCCATCCCCTGAAATAGCTACGCGTCTATTGGCGCGGGTAGTCAGTGGAGTTTGAGTTTCCTCTTAGATTTTTTTATTCTTCTCAGAAGAATCTGGTGAAAGCTGTCCTGGACAGCGAGGATAAAAAGGACGCATTTTACGATCACCATATCGCCCACTTTGAAACGAGGCGGCTGCCTTGGCTGTAGATTATATTTTCTTTTTATGTAGGAAGCCTGTTTCTCCTCACTTCTTGTTGGAGGTCCTCATGGCGTGACTGAGAACTCAAACCTTGAGGGGTGGGAAAAAACCATTCCCCAGGTCTTTTTAGAGATGAGCCAAATAGGACTTGACTGGGTGTCATTCCAGTTGCAGAATTTTTCCGGGCTCCGAGATTGAAAAGTATTTCTGGGATATCCTGATCCCAGTCGAATTCCTTTTTTCAACTCCTGGTTCCGACGCTCGGTCGGATTTGCTTGGGGGTGATAGCTCGGCGTAGTCCAAGGCACACCACACCACCGGGAGCAAGCACTTACCCAAAGCTTTCCGGTAAATTGAGTCCCGTTGTCAGAGAGAATCGAGCGAGGAAATCCGTAGCGATTGAAGACATCTGATTCTAATAGATTGACTATTTTCTTCGTCTCAGCAACCTCGATCGGAAATGCTTCTACCCATCTGGAGAAAAGGTCCGTTAAAACTAACAGGAACCTCTTCCCTCGAGGTGACCTTGGATAGGGTACCATTAGGTCAATTGCTACCGCCTCCCAGCGGTTTTGCGGATGCCTAGGTCTCTGTTTCTCTTTTCCCTGAGTAGAAAAATATTTACCATTTCAAGTACAGTGAACTTGTATAGCGCGTTGGGTCTCCTCTCCGCCAGGGTGGCCAGAAACTCCGGTATCGTGGAACTCGTAGAGAATTCTGTCTCGAAATTCTCTCGGAACAACCATCACCCACCGGGTCTCGTGTCACGTCCAAAGGCCTGAGAGATCTACAAGGTGCGTTTGGAAGAAGATTTCTTTCTCCGGTGTGCGAGTGTCTTGTGCAGCAATTGTCTTCCACCTGGAAGCCACTTCGTGGATATCGCTATTAGCTTGCTGAGCCTCCTGGAATTGAAAGTAGAAGCTAGAAGCTGAAATAGTGGCGAGGTAAGTGCCCAATAAAGTTGAATCCCGGTTAACATTCGGGGGTGGGAGATGATCATCAACATCGCGAGTCTCATTTACACAATCAGCATTTGGAGAATGAGTTAGAAGTTCTCGTAACGCTGTTTGTGAATTCGGACAGTATTGAAGAGAAAATCTGAATTCTTCCAGTAGGCAGGCCCATCTTCCCAATTTAGCGTTCGTATTTTTAAACTGACTAAACCAATTTAAGGACGTGGCGTTGGTGAGCAGGGTGAAATTCCGAGGCAGCTAATATGCCCTATATTTCTTAACACCCCAGATGACTGCAAGGGAGTCCCTTTCCGCTGGTTCATAGCGAAGTTCGATTGGAGAGAACTTGGCACTTCCGTAGCTAATGATGGATCTGGATCCATCATTTCTGATCTGGAAAAGAACTGCACTCATCCCCACTATACTCGTTTGTGTCTGAAGCGTGTAAGAGAGATTGGAATAGGGCCTTTGAATGCCGCGTCAGCTTCCAGAGTCCAATTCCACCTACCGGCTTCCTTGCGAAGTAGATTGGTAAGAGAAGCCGAGATCTCGGAATAACGTGGAACGTATTCGCGTACCCACTTGCATATTCCGAAAAACTTCTGTAGTCCTCTCTTGCTGGTCCGAGTCTGAGTTTCTTGAATAGCCTTGATGTGGGTGCCTTGTGTCTGGTTGCTATAAGCAGTCACAAGATGTCCCAGATATTGGACTTCTTTCCGGGCGAAAGGCACTTCTTAAGAGAACAGGTAAGACCATGGATTGTTAAACTCTCTAAGACGACTCTCAGGTGCAAAAGGTGTTCTGCCCAACTGCAAGAAAAGATAATCGCGTCGTCGAGATACACAATGCAGAAGACGTTGAGTAGACCGTGAAGGACAATTTGTGCCATCAAAGTTTGAAACGTGTTTGTGGCGGTTTTCAAGCCGAAGGGCATGACCTTAAACCTGATTCCTGGAATCAGGGTCCAGAGGGACTTGCCAGTAGCCGTTTTTCAAGTCCAATGTGGTGAAGCATACTGCATCCCCGAACTCCTTAATGACGTCTGGAATCAGAGGTAGAGCTTGAGTAACATCCTCTGTGATTGCATTCAAGTTTCTGAAGTCTATGCAAAAACGAGGCTCCCCATTCTTCTTTTTGGTGAGAACAATAGGCGAGCAATATTGAGACATGAATGGCTCGATAATATGCTGTTGCAGCATGTCTTTGATTTGATCTTGAATTATCTTTTTTTTTCTTTAGAGTAAGGATAACGACGATTTTTCACGGGTATCGAGGGAGTCAATTTAATCTTGTGACAGATCGAGCTCGTCTGCGTGAGGTGACCTTCCTTATAGAAAGTGCGATAATGCTGCTGTATTATGGACTCACATTGAGCTCGATGCTCTGGAGGCAAATCTGTTTGGATCTAAGTTAGATCAATATTACCGGATGCGCTGACTGGAGGTCCATCGATCAAGTAGACCATTATGCGTTTGTTCTTTCCGGCGTGAATACAACGCATTGGATGATTATATATCACTTCCTGTTCATCGTTCCAAGGGATACACAAGATCATTGGGTCCCTCATTTCTTCACTGACCAGGAACGTCGATATCATTGGGTGACCTTCATATAAATTGAGGTCAATTTCGCCAATAACTCTCATGGCGATCCCATCCACAGAAAGGTCGGCGTAACATGTCTCATCCTTGAGATTTATAAGTTCCGCTTTACCTAAATATCGTGAGTGAATAAAGTTTTCTGATGCTGCTGTATCGTATAGGGCCTCAATGTCATGTCCGGCAAACTGGACTAGAACTCGTGACAGTTTCCTTTTCTTGTTCTTTGCCCTTCACGGGACAATCACGATTTTAATGAAAACCAGGACAATGCCAGCACCTAGAAAGTTTGGATATGTTCTCTTTTTCTTGGGGAGGAGGCTTGGATTCCGGTTTCCTTGCTTTAATTTTCAAGATGTCTGCCATGGCAGACACCATGGTTTCTTCAGGTTCCTGGCGTCGAAGACATTGATGGAGCTATATTTTTTTTTGCAAAAAGACACTAGCCGATTCCTTCTCACTCTGTTTCAGAGAATATAGAAAAAACTCTCGGAAACGCGCGAAGTCGAAAGCAAGAGTTCGGTAAGTATTCCACCATCGAATAGCCTCTCCTTTGAGGGCCTGATCTGCGATGCGCGTACGAACGTTTAACGGAATTTGGTTGCAATGAAGTAGGCCTGGAGTTCATCCAGGAGTCGTAGTGGATCCTTAAAATCAGTTCCGTCGAATTGTGGCCAAGCTGAACCAGCTGCTTGAGCAAGTCTTGAATCACAGTCAATAAATTGTCCCATGGATTGGGTGGTAGTGGTAGATTAGCGTTTGGATTTCACCTGGACTAAGTAACTCGTTATTTTCAGACTGGCTCTGTCCACATGAGGAGCAGCGGTGTAAGGTTGTGGTCGTTTTAAGCCATCTTTAGGTTTTCTGGATGACTCGGTCTCTTGTCAGAAACTCGATTCTGTTTAGTATTTTTGGCACTCGGAATCGGACTCTGGCCAAGGACACTATTCTGTCGGGCGTTAGGAGAGTCTACTATGGATGCTTGTGTAAGTATTTGATTTCCTTGAACGCTAGGTGGCGGAGATCTTTCTACCAAGAGGTCGAAGGTAGATCTTCGCCTGGGAGTTGCTGCGTTAAGCGCCACCGGGTGTTGTTTCCCACTCCCAGAAGTGGATGCTGGTTTATTTTGAATGATACTGTTCCTGAGCGCTCTTCCGTCAGCAGACCTTGAAGTCATCCTGGAGATGCCGACTGTATTGGGTCGCTATTGGAAAAGTGCAACAGTCTAGCTGCAACCTTTCAGAAGAAGAGGTAGCCCCACGTTGGGCGCCAAAAAATTGTGGCGATCCTCGACGTTTAATTCGAAGAGTGGAGGAAAGGGGGAGGGGGAGGATACATTCCACAAAATGTGGCACAATTTTATTGACTTATTTATTGTTTGAAAACCTCAGACAGGAGAGGCCTGGATGAAATTAAGGAAAAATGTTAATGTATATCTACATTCTTCCTATGAAAATACCGATCCAACCTTGTTTGAAAGAACTCAGAAAAGTTTATACGTTTGATTATTTGGTGGCCCTAAAAAGGGCCGTTTTTATAGTTGTTTTGTTGCTAATTCTGAAAACAGGGGACTCCCATGAAATCGGGTTCCTTCTGAGCTAAAAATAAAGTATAACTAATAAGACGGACTCCCAAGAGATCGGGTCCCTTCTGATCTGAAAATGTAATTAAATTGATGAGAAGGACTTCCACGAGTTCGGCTCCTTAACGCAATGCTCTGAAGAAGAGTGGAACCTCTATGGTATCGGGCCCCATCTACTCTCTCTTCTGCGTTTTGATTTGTGTATTTCGACCTTGACGTTTGTTCTCTCTGGTTTCACGACAACAGAACGCAGTCTACTTCCGAGTAGTGGCGAGAGTTGCACTGCACCGAGGCCTACTTCGCGCTGGAATGGTTGATCCTCGGAGACAACAAATGCACCGGAGCCATATGTCGGATGTTTTCGGTGCTGCGCGGTCCTTCCCTTTCTGGAGTGACTCTGAGCAAGGAGGCACATATGCTGAGAATCTCTTGCTCGATTTCGGAAGTGTCGGAAGTTTTTGTTGTTTGTAGGTCTCTAAGAGGAGAGGAATTGTCGCCCGGAAACTCGAGATCATAGCCTTCAATGCTTCCGGAAGGCTTCGGTTCATCGTTATGCAGTAAATCAAGCTAGGACCCAATCGTCTCACTCGAGGTTTGTAATCCTTACGAAAAGGTGCGGGAATATTAACGTGAATCACTGGAGGTGTGAGAGATTTTATAATCAACGCTTTTCGTCTTTTCGCGTTAATTCGCTTTCGAAGACTAGGCCGTTTACGGGGTATACGATGGAATCTCGTCTCGGACATGAGTCACTTTTCCTACTTATCAGTCACGGCGAATCGCACACTTAAATACCCCGTCACAAAGGGGACATTTGACGGTGGTATAACAGAGAAAAATCGGGGGTCAGCAGGAAGGGGGGTAATTGTGGAAACCTGGCACGTTGCAGAGGACCGAGAAAATCGGCGATGGGATCACGCGTATAGATTCAGCCGAGAATTGAGCGTCACAGCCTGGAAGCGAGGTTGCCTGATGAAAGTTCGTACCACTTGTCGTCAAGGTATTATCGTTCGTGGGCGCGTAGTCGGCTTCTATGTACGAGAGACGAGCGCTGTGGCATTCGAGCCTGGTGGGCTCACGATCCACACTATAATCCTGAGAAGCGGGTGTCCACGATACTTTTTCCTTTCTTTCCTCAGAGGCCTGAGAAGCTCGATGTTTTAACGAAAGTCTCTTGCGTAGGTTGGGCCGGCACCTTCTGTTTTTAGGAAATTGATCCTCCATGCAGGTGTGAATCTGAAAAAGGCATACAGAACGAAATACAAATTTTAAAAGACGAGCTGTCGCGTCAGCTCGATCGGCGGGAGCTTTCGGTCCTGTATGGAAACTCCTTTGTTGGGTCCATGCGTAAAACTCGAAGCTTGGATCTGGTAGGAAACTCCCTGGTTGAGTTTCCGAGCGAGAACTCGATTTCGATTCTCGTCAGGAACTAACGTATTGAGGTTCCGTTTGACAAAACGTTTCCGATCCTCCCTAGAAACTCCATAACTGAGGTTCCGAATTAAAACTCAACTTAATTGTCTATTTCGGAGATTGCGAAGCGTGATAAAGTCTGATAAAAGAAAATAACATGTTTGATGACGAGTCTTTCTTTGAGAAATAGCGCCACGATAATGGGATCGGGTTGCGTGGAATAAAAACTGCGTCGTTAGCTTGAATTCGGCTGAGAGAAACTCCAACGAGGCAAGGTGAGGCTTGAGTGTAGTTGGCAGCTACTGCGCAGTTCACCCGTACCACGATGCGAGATTTTCGACGATTTTTCCCCCCGGCAGCGAGACGTACGGGTCAGTGATCTACGATCGAATGTCTTCTCTTGAGAAATTTCGCCCTATATTTATGCTTGATCGTCGAGAAGACAGCACACCAATTCGTGGTGATTATTCTCGACGTAGAAGGGCAGAACCGCGACTGGCTTAAACGATGGACCTTCTACTTACGCGAGCTTCTACTTACGCCGAGCCACGTCGATACCCTTCTGGAATTCCTGATGCAGCTACTTTATTATTAAGCGTGTAAGAAAATACATGTACGTAGGATTATAAACCTAAAACATATAATTTCGATTACTTATATTAGGTTAGAAACTAAATTATAGCTTTCTAACCCTTGGCGCGGTGTTCTGACAAGGGGTAGACTGCCCTCATGGATCACCGTTTTTGATAAGACTTAAATAGGTGAAGGTACATCGAAAACCATTTAGTACGATTTTTTTATCTGCCATTAGGCAATTGTTTATGAGAAGATAGAAATAAATAAAGTTGATAAATAAATGCAAAATTTCGACAATTTTGATTATCCATGGAGCTGACGGGGGCCAAATAGGACCAAAGGTGCCCGGGAAATGTTATCAATCCACATATACGGTCAGTTTGAAACTTGAATTTATCATTTGTGCCAATTTTAAATGCGATATTATTGAAGGTATCTCCTTCAGTAAATAAAATTTTAGAAAAATTCAAAATCCATGGAGCGGACGGGGGTCAAATCTGACTAAAGGTGCCCCGGAAATGGTGTAAATCCACTTATACGATCAATTTGAAGTTGAAATTTAAAATGTGTGCCAATTTTAAACTAAATATTATTAAAGGTATCACCTCCAGTAAATAATGTCCAAAAAATTCAAAATCCATGGAGCGGACGGGGGTCAAATCGTAGCAAAGGTGCCCGGAAATGGTATCAGCCTCAGTTTGACGGTTCCACACTAATTTTTAAGAATTTGTACTTTTAAATTTTTCATAAAAATGTAGGATAATGTTTAGACAAAACATTGGAACTTTCGGTTTTTCGAATTTCGCATGAAAAAAATGGGATAAATGCATGGAGCGGACGGGGGTCAAATCGGACCAAAGGTGCCCTGGAAATGTTATCAATCGACTTATACGGTCAATTTTAAGCTGGAATTTAACATTTTTGCCCATTTTAAACTAGATATTATTCAGAGGATCATCTTCAAAATCAACAAAATTCAAAATCCATGGAGCGGATGGGGGTCAAGTCTGACCAAAGGTGCCCCGAAAATGGTATGAATCCACTTATACGGTCAGTTTGAAGCTTGAATGTAACATTTGTGCCAATGTTAAACTTGATATTAATAAAGGTATCACCTTCAGTAAATAAAATTTAAAACAAATTCAAAATCCATGGAGCGGACGGGGGTCAAATCGGACCAAAGGTGCCCTGGAAATGGTGTAAATCCACTTATACGGTCAATTTTAAGCTGGAATTTAAAATGTGTGCCAATTTTAAACTAGGCACTATTAAAGGTATCACCTACAGTAAATAATATCAACAAAATCAAAATCCACGGAGAGGGCGGGGGTCAAATCGTAGCAAAGGTGCCCGGAAATGGTATCAGCCTGAGTGTGACGGTTCCACACTAATCTTTAAGAATTGGTACTTTTCTATTTTTCATAATTTTTTTTGCATAAAAATGTAGGATAATGTTTAGACAAAACATTGAAACTTTCGGTTATTCGCATTTTGCATAAAAAATGGGAAAAATGCATGGAGGGAACGGGAGTCAACGCGGAACAAAGGTGCCCCGGAAATGGTATAAATCCACTTATATGTTCAATTTTAAGCTGGAATTTAAATTTTTTCCCGATTTTAAACTAGATATTATTAAAGGTATCATCTTCAGTAAGTAAAATAAAATAAATTCAAAATCCATGAAGCGAACAGGGGTCAAATCGGACCAAAGGTGACCTGGAAATGTTATAAATCCACTTATATGGTCAGTTTGAAGCTTGAATTTAAAATTTGTGCTAATTTTAAACTCGATATAAATAAAGGTATCACCTTCAGTAATTAAAATTTAAAACAAATTCAAAATCCATGGAGCGGACGGGGGTTAAATCGAACCAAAGGTGCCCTGGAAATGTTATAAATCGACTTATACGGTCAATTTTAAGCTGAAATTTAAAATTTGTGCCAATTTTAAACTAGATATTATTAAAGGTATCACCTGCAGTAAATAAAATTATAAAAAATTCAAAATCCATGGAGCGGACGGGGGTCAAATCGTAGCAAAAGTGCCCCGGAAATGGTATCAGCCTGAGTGTGACGGTTCCACACCAATTTTTTATAATTTTTAAATTTTTATATTTTTTTTCAGAATGATTTTGAATTCTGTTTATGAAAACATTGGCGTTTTCGGTTTTTCGAATTTTTCAAACAAAAAAAAAGTGGGAGCAAAAAAAGAAATTTGGACAAAACCCTAAATTTTTTCATTATTTTACATTATTTTTTGTGCGATCAAAATTATAGTTTTCGATTTGTCAAGAAAATTCAAAAAGTGGTGATAATAATTTTGTTGGGCTTCCAAAAATCACCGTTTTTCTCTCACTGTCTTTTTTCACATCATGCGTTTTTGGCTTTACATTTTCATTTTTTCGAGTTCATTTTCGATTTCTTTCTTAAATTTTGTACACGCTTTAACTCTGCTAATTTTATTTTTATCTAAAAAAGTCATTAGAGTAAACAGCTGAGTTTTCTGAGTGCTACGAACATACGCACATACAATTTGTCAAATTTTAACAAAACAAATTTTCCACAATTTTTGAAAATGCTTTAACTATTCAAATTTAACTCAAGAGTGGCTGGCTAACGAACACGTGCTTTATTTTTACACCCTCATGGATTGTGGGGAAAGGCAATCCAATCGGACGATTCCTTCGAAATTTACCGTCTTTACAGACTACAACAACGACAGACAAACGCCGACATAAAACCTTTCTTTCTTCATTCAGATATCAGAGCCGTAACTAGGGCGGTGCCGTCGGTGCCCTCGCACCGGGCTACGGTCGCGAGGGGCGCAAACGGGACTAAATTAACCCAGTATTATCCCGTGGCGTTTGGGAGGTGGACGCATAATTATCAAGTCGCACCGGGCGCAATGAAGACTAGTTACGCTTCTGGTTGACATTTGATGAAATCCGCGAAAGTCATTTTTCGCATCAAACCAGTACCTTCTCATTTAAACGAGAACTAAAAAATAATATTCAGGACGAAACAAGTTCCAAAAAATAGAAATATTTATATACATGCAAGGCAAAGAATATTTTGTCAGGGTTACCAAAAATCATATTTTGAAAAATTCCCTAATTTTCCCCGAACCATTGTTTCAGTTTTTCTTCACCATTAATATTCAAAAAGCAGACTCTTGAACTTGTAACATTGATCGTTCCATTTTTTGTTGGCGATGTTCGTTATCACATTTTTTGGCGGACCGGAATTTGCGAATTTCCAAAAATTGCCCCCCGTCGTATGCAAGTGAAGATGGCTTCCTTTATTACCTGCGTAAGTTCTATTTTTCGCCATTTGTCCCTTCATGCTAAAAGAATAGATTGAGATCCGTAAAAAGTTGATGCAGACAGTTCTTCATAATTGCAGTCTTTTTAATAGATCTAATCTCATAAAACTGAAAGGGTATATGTTTTCAGGTACGGGAAGCTATTGTGTCGGTAATCACCCAATGTCTCACGACAGCGTTTGCCGTGGGGCCCCTCGGGGAAATACCCTGCCTATTGACCGTTAGTTCATGAGTGACAATTTCCTCTTTATCGCCTTCTTTTTATTAGCTACTTCTTTCACGGACATTAGCAAAAAGGTTTCTAGTATTCTATTTGGTAACACTGAAATCCCTAAGACTTAAACCCTTTTATTACTTAATTGCGGAGACGTGCTTCTGGCAAAGAAAACTGCATTATGCTAATATCAGGACATCCCAGGATGCCGCATCTGGCGAATATTGGCTCATAAGTATCGAAAGAAATTTTACGGTGTTCGTGATAATGTAATCCGACATTTTGCGAATATTATTTGATATAGACAATTATATTCATAAGGTTCTGAACCGCAACGGAACAGTTTATCTTCATTAAAATTCAAATTTATTCAGAAAAAATGGATCTCTCTCCTCTCACTCTACTGGGATTCGAACATCAGATCAACTGCTTTCCGGTCAGGTGCTCTAGCCAATTGAGCTACAGAGAAATCAGAGATAGATACTAGTTTTCTGATAGTTTTCTAGTTCTCTCTGTAGCTCAATTGGTTAGAGCACCTGACCGGAAAGCAGTTGATCTGGTGTTCGAATCCCAGTAGAGTGAGAGGAGAGAGATCCTTTTCTTCTGAATAAATTTGAATTTTAATAAATTTTAATTTATATCTCCATCTAGTGTGAAAAGGA
>CAKNWU010050650.1:0-13859 GCA_932072015.1 Andricus quercustozae
CCTTGAAGTAAATTCACATATATAATATCCGTGCTATGCACGCTTCCTTAACTTATTTGAAAGTGATTTCATACCCTAGAATTTAAATAAAAAATCTCCAGTGACTTTAGTTACGAGGAAATGATGATTTCCATACTTTTTCTATATAATACATGTAAAAATTGAAACTTTGACAATTTTTTGTTAAAAAACTGTCTATTCTTCTTACTTTTTTCTTTCGGATTATTGCTTTGCAGGTTCAAAAACACAAACAAAAAAAAGTTATTTAAAATTTTTCACAAAAAGTCATTTTCTGTACATTTGGTGCGTGGTCCTTTTATAGTCAGGTAAAGTATCAATTGATTTTAACGTAACTATCTTCCCCTAGAATGGTACTGACATGGATTGCTATCGATCACCGAAATCTTCATCTTGTCTGATCGTTCCTAAAATTTATAGATAGATGCTTCGAAAATTATTAAGGCTTTTATGTTAATGAACTTTTAGTTTTTATTAATAATTACAATTTTATTAAACATGTTGAAGTCATTCAGGGACTCAGTGATCTCAGGAGAACATGAATATAAAAGAAGTGGCACGCGATATTATAATTATCGCTGGCTCGCTCTCGCGCTCTCTCTCTCTCGCTCCAACGAGCGGTAACGCTTATGATTGTATATTTTCTTAGTGATTAAGGGGGTGGGGGCGGAGGCAAGATCGCGGCCACAGCATATCAACGAAATGACGCGAAGACCATGAGAACTAGCCATCAATAATTAGTTTGCTCCTTCTCATAGGGTCTGCCGTAACAAAACCGCCCTGGAATAGAAATTATCGTCCCTGATTATTACCAGTGTCCGAGATCTTCTCTCCTACCAGGCCTCATAGTTATTTATATTTTTTTAGTCCTGGAGTTGCCTTCCTAAATGAACATTGCAATAAATTGCATGTGATTCGCCCAAAAGCTACTATATTAGATAAATTGCACACATTGTTAATCCTACAGAGACGAGAAATGATATTAAATATCTTTTAAGCGTATCATACCCTAATCGAGCTTATAGCGAACATTTTTCGTATAAGTTTATTGTAATTACATCTGTCCACATGACAGCCCTTAAATGTCTTTTATTATTGTCAATTTATAACATCAAAAATGTAGTTCTCCCTTCCGGCGAGGCGGTAACCATCCCTGTAAATTTCCGATTCACAGATCCCCCTCTCCCTAGAAAGGAGGATACATTCAATGAAATTAAAAGTCCAGAAGAATTTCAATCATTATTCAACACATTGCTGGACAATGCTTCGCGGGCCGTCGATCAAACGGCTAATTTAACTACTAGCACTTGCATAGAAACGGAACGAACCCCAGAATAAATCGTTATCGAATCCAATGATGATGTAAACACCATTGAGTCCGATGCCGATATTATTACGGAGGGTAGAACGCCCTCGGAGATTGAGGACGAAATCTTTGAGGAGATCTTCAGGTTGGAGTTGCAAACGGAACGGCAACTCTAATGGCTATCCCCCTCTAAATTTTGGCTACCCACCCTTTTTTTCAGATGACATCGAGGGCCTTGCGGAAGTTCAGTCAATATACAGCAGATCGTTAAACGATACACATCGGAGTATCGTTCAAACAGTTATCTACTTCATATCCTGTTTTAATCAAGATTATGTTTAGAATCTAGCGTTTTTCCTTTTGGACAAATAATAGATTATTGAATCGATTAGATATTAATTATTTATTTTTGTGACCGAGCTCCTCTCTTGATTTGATTGACCAAAAGGCTTGACGATTATAGTTGTGATTCAAGGTATGTGACTTTAACATTGTTATTATATTTCCATTGAATGATGAAAATAGATGTCTTGTTCGGGAACCTTCTCTGTACCCTCATCCATATCCACCACAATTTCAGTATCCTTCAATGTATCCCCTCAACTTCGTGTATCCTTTTTCCGTACAGTATCCCACTGCAATGAATAACACAACTAATAATGCTCCTGGGCATCCACCCATTCCACAACATGGGTCAAGACCGCTGTCACCTAAGCCGACACCTTTAAACTACTCGCAGGCTCGTTCTCAGGACGCATCAACGAGTCCAATATTGAAAGAGCGTCCCGAGACAGTAACATTTGTGGGAAACCAAAACGAGTTTACAGAACAGGATACCAAAAGGAAGACTCTCCCGTCATCCAACTAACCGCATGGGAGTTTCGTGAAGGAAGGGCTTTCTTGTTTGTAGATCCGAGTTCAGACGTAAATTTGATTAAGCTCCAGGCATTGCAGGGTCATCTAACAGTGAGTGACGAATTGATTCACATCTCAGGTATAACTGAAGAATTAGTTAGTACTCGTGGAACAATATTAATTAAACTACTGGACGACTCTGTGGAATTTCGTGTTGTGCCCAACGATTTTCCTCTCTCTGCCGACGGAATAATCGGCCGCGCATACCTTCGTCAGGAACAAGCGCAGTCATCATTTAGACACAACACCCTAGTAATTATATCAAGGCCTAATACCCCGATACCTTTCGTTGACAATGAATCACAAGTAGCCCGAAAGAAATTACGAAAGGAAATTAAGCCCTTTTCTCGGATGTCCCCGCGTAGAAGCACCGGAAGGAATTTACATAGGGGAAGGAATCGTGAAAAACAACGATGGTATATGCTACGCTTACGCCTACAATACTACTGAAAGCAAGCTCCGAGGAATCGGAATCCGAAGATAATTTGCGGAATGAAAAAGGGAATGATTCTGTGGAACGAACAGAAAAAGTAATTCGTAGCTTACACGTAGCTCATTAAAATTACCTTGAAAAGAACTTAGTTTTTGATTGGGCTAGGGACTTCCGGGACATATTCCATCTTAATGGGGAAATGCTTAGCGTGACTCATAAGGTTCAGCACAGAATTCCGACGACTGATGATGTTGAAATCTCGAAGAAGCAATATCGTCAGGCGACGGAAGCTCAAGAACAAATGGCTATACAAATTAATAAACAACTTAAAAGTGGAATACTTGTCCTGTCAAAATCACCATATAGTTCACCCGTGATAATTATTCCGAAAAAGCTTGACGCATCAGGAGAACGAAAGTATCGTGTGGTAATCGACTATAGGGCTTTAAAGGAGAAAGTGGTAGGCGACGCATATCCATTACCCAACATTATTTATATACTAGACAGGCTGGGCAAAGCCCAATACTTCTGTGTATTCGACCTTGCAAGTGGTCATTCCAGCGATTAATGGACACGGTCCTCAAAGGAATGCTAGGAACTGAGGCTTTTGTTTACTTAGACGACATCGTTATATACTCTGATAGCCTGGAAGAGCATGATAACAAGGCCAGAAGACTCTTCAAGCGATTACGAGAAGCTAATTTAAAACTACAACCGGATAAATGTGATTTTCTGTATCCTGAAGTAGCCTATTTAGGACACATCATTGGACGCGATGGGGTGAAACCAAATCCGGCTAAAATCTCGGCAATTAAAGAGTTCCCTCGACCTAAAACTGTACGCAATGTTCGTCAGTTCTTGGGATTGCCAGGGTACTACCGACGATTTATAGAAAATTACGCGAAACTAGCCAAACCGTTAGCCGACTTGTTAAAAAAGGAGTCCAAGTTCGTTTGGGGACCAGAACAGGAAGAAAGCTTTGTTAAATTACGTAATGCTTTATGTCATGAACCTATTTTGAAATATCCGGATTTTTCCAAAACTTTTAAACTAACTACGGATGCATCTGACTATGCTGTAGGAGCTGTGCTCACACAAGAAACGGACAAGATGGATATGCCCATTGCCTACTATTCAAAAACAATGATAAATATAGAACAGCGTTATGACACAACGGAAAAAGAATGTCTTGCCGTACAATATGCAGTCAACAATTTCCGACCTTATCTCTATGGCAGGAAATTTATTCTGGCCTGCGATCCCGAGCCGGTCCACTGGATTACCTACGCAGATTACCCTGGACCAAGACTCATTCGTTGGAGATATAGGCTTAAAGATTATTAAGGCACATTTGAATATAAAAAGGGAAAATTAAATCGTGGAGTAGAAGCCCTGTCCGGAAACTCCATAGGATTAACAAACCATAACCCTCACGAGACTCGAAATGAGAACGAACATCCACAGACTGATGTTTCCGAACAACCCGCTATTCCATCCACTAAAAACAACGATGAAAATTGGCTGAGCCAAGAGTCACATTCTGTTTTAACGATACATCATGCGCTGCCACTTAAATCAAAACCCATTGACGCGAGCGACCCAAAAAGAGATAGACCGTTAACTCGATCTCAAGCCTCACAATTATTATAGCCGTCAAAAAGTTCAAGAACTGAGTCCACGAGTCAAAAGCCTAATCCTTCTGCAAAAGGAACCGCCTCGCATAAAACCAAAGGAAAACTTTCGGTAGGAAAGGCCGCCCTTAAACCATTTTCAACCGCGCTAGCTTCACAAGAACAACCTGTAACACAAGCCGTAAAGGTTACGGGCCAAAGGAAGAGATTACCTGGAATTTCCACCACTGATGATTTGGACGAAGCGTACCGGCCTCCTGCGCAATACAAGGAGCCTGTTTTTGACAAAAGCTCTATAGCAACTAGACTAAAACAACGGTCACGTAAAAGAGACGGGCTTAAAGTTTATAGAAAGGACTATAGCGTATTCCCCACTCTAAAACCTACTCTTGTAACTCCTTCAAAAGAACTTACTGTTAAAAGTGCACCACCGTATTTACCAGATCCATGGTTCCCGGCTCAATGCAGCCAGCCAATCGACGTTTATATAGATGGAGCCTGTATTCACAATCATAAAGGAGAACCAGAAGGAGGCATAGGGGTATGGTTTGGCCCTGCTCATCCCTGGAATATCTCGAAACCTACAAAAGGCCGGCAAACTAATAACTCTGCCGAAATACAGGCTGCGACAGCTGCAGCTAAGAAAGCTGTTGAAAACGGCGTAACTAAAATGACGATATTTACAGATTCCAAGTTCCTCATTGATAGTTGTATTAAATGGATGCCTACTTGGGAAACCAACGGATGGAAGACCGCCGATGGGAAGCCAGTAGTCAATAAAACAGAATTTGAAGAACTACGAAAAGCTTTAACTCCCATGGAAATAACATGGAATCATGTTCCTGGACATCAGGGAGTTGAAGGAAACGAAGCTGCAGGCCAACTCGCTAGAGCTCGGATTACCGAAGGTAAACCAACTGTTTCGGTTTGCTTAGAGGACTGTACTTTTCACAAGGATCCCTCTGAGGAACCTGAAACGTATCCTGACGTCGTAGTGGATCCTACTCCGAACTGTACGAGTAGCGAAGTCAGTGATAGTCCTGATGAAGAAAATAGCGTGCCGATCGTTTCCGGTCACTCAGCAGAGTTGGCAGACGCGCATAATATAAAAAAGGCAATCCAAAAATCTCTAGCCGAATTTGATAAATCAATCACAGAACACCAATCCTACTTGTGGGATCATGGAGGTTTAAATCAAGCAAATCCCGAGGAAACCCGTTCAATTAAATATTACTGCAGTTTCTGAGGGTGAAGAAGACCAGGATTTGCTACTTTATCTAAAGAATATGGATCCTTGCGTGGGAACAGATGACCCCTTGCCGGATCGAGTAAATAAATTTTTAGAGTCATTCCAACAATATTTGAATCAAAAAATAACGCGGAGTCAGTTTGGGAAGCCGAACAACAAACCGAACGTCTTCATCTAGAAGGGGAAAGTCGAAAGAGCACCGTACGCTTCAAAGAAACGCCAGAAGTTATGGATTCGCCCATGCTCGGTCAGCAGCGCTCGCGACGCTCCTGGTTCGAAACACCAAAAATGGTACCCACACCTTTCGCACGATCAACACCAGCTCCATCAAAAACTCAAAAAGCTACCTTGTCGGCCGACGGAGATAATGATTCTATGAAGAATCCAATTTCCCTTAAGATGATGGCAGGAGTCTTCTCCATCATCATCTGTGCCTCGTGAAGATCAGAAAAGTCAAGAAAGTGTACTGGCACGATCACCCATTACTGTGGAGATACCGTATTTCGATCCCGTCTCCACTACTTCAGACGAAGAAGTAAATAAAGTATTAACTTACCGCCGCGATAATTATGCACACTTTATTTCTGAAGATTGCGAGCTCGTTAATGCCATGTATAAATTATTATTTGCAACAGATTACGTAAATCCTCAAGACTTATGGGGAAAACGACCAAAAAGGGGCCAAATTTTAGTCACCTCTTCGGGGAAATACAGGGTATAATCAATAGTTGTCAAACAGAATCATTTCGATGATACTAACTGGGAAGAAGTCCAGTCGGGATTATTGAATCTAAAAAACACACTAGAACGCGACCAGCGCAGAACGTGTCGGATAGCTAACTCGGGCGACCTGTTGGGTGCATTACCACAAAATAGGATGGCGGAGTTGTTATCGGGCATATTTCGAGGTGGTCCACCTGTTATAACAATATGTCATGGAAAATTAGAGGTTCCACCAGTGGAGAGTCGTCTTCAAATTATATCCGAAAATCATGGATAACACATTTGGGGGACGTAAAGGTGTAACAAAAACATACCGACGGATACGCGAAAGATATACCGGGCCAAATTTGCGAAATGACGTAAACGATTATATCAGAAACTGTAAAAGCTGCCTAGAGAACAAACTGGTACGGGCGCGCACTCGCGAACCTATGGTGATAACCGACACTCCATTGGGAGTGTTCGATAAGGTTTCCCTAGACACTGTAGGCAAGTTGTCGACCACCCCCAGTGGTAATCGGCACATACTCACCATGCAAGATAACTTTTCAAAATTATGCATTGCAGTGCCCATACCAAACTTAACAACTACAACAATTGCTCATGCTGTCGTACAGCACCTATTTGCTCAGTACGGGGCTCCACGTTGTATCCTTACGGATCGAGGAGGAAGCTTCATAAGTAAACTTATGCGGAAACTGGAAAATATATTCGGGGTTAAGCAATTAACTACTTCGGGATATCGGCCCCAGACTAAAGGTTCACTTAAGCGTAGTCACATCGTACTCACCGATTATATAAAACACTATGCAGAGGGCTTTGATGATTTGGATCGATTTTTGCCTTTTGCAATGTTTGCATATAACATGTCTGTTCATGAATCTACCAATTTTACACAGTTTGAATTAGTTTACGGACGAATAGCACGAATAGCTAGCTCATTCCCACCTGTAGATAAATTAGAAACATACGGTTCTTATCTTCGGGATTTGATCATTCGACTAAATGAAATTCAAAGGATTGCCGCAAAGAATGTGATTCAGGCTAAAGAATGTTCAAAATTGTGTTATGATAAAACAGCACGGCCTTTGAATGCCGCTATTGGTGATAGAGTAATTGTTTTCAAAGATGTCCGCAAAAATAAATTTGATAGAAGGGCTGTTGGGACATATACCATAGTGGGCTTCACGGAAAATCATTATGTGATCCTTGAGGCCGACGATGGCACGAGATTCACGAAACATGCCGATAAGCTTTTAGTCACATACTGCTGATTGAATTATTGTGCTGGTTACGATGACCGCACCTATGGGTGTCCCTCTGCATGATTGTGAAGGATGTCGGGTGATTAGATTCCTCATTACCTAGTAAGGATATTATCAATCGGAAATATCACAGTAGAGACATTTCTTATTGATCATTAGCACTAAGCAAATTACCATACATCAAATCATTCACAACACTCATAAGAAATCAATTCCTTAAAGGTATTTCTAATTCATCAGCCAATGATACTATATTTTTAATTAATAAAACTTGGGAAACTCCTTAAACGTTTCCTTGATTTTTTTATGATATCCGCCCTAGCCATTATTAGATAGCATTTGACTTCGTTATGTATCTGCAGAAGATTTCTTGGACACTTCGACAAGCTTTTGGTCATTCAGAATTGAAAAAAAAAAATTATAATAATAATAATAAAACGTGATTTTCTGCTGATTGCGCATTTAGCACTTGTGATTGATGAATGAATCGTTCATTGTTCATATCCGCTCACTGCCTTCGACAATTTCTCGGAATTAATTATAGAAATGTATTTTCTACCCCATCTCCTGACTCTTTTGTCCTTCTTCTGCGTCCCTTCGATCATCCACGCTACTGCAGAATCTTCGGTTCCAGACAAGCACTGGAATATTCTACGAGCATTCAGGAGCAGCGCGGCGGGTAGTCAGTCATTGGAGGATCAATACCTTTCTGCATGTAGCTAAACTTCATGAGTCGCTGACAGAATGGCAGACAAGGCTAACTATTTTGGCAAAATACTGCAGACCGATGCACGAAATTGACTGCTGAAAAATCATCGCGGACTACCACATACAACCCAAATTGGATGCTGCAAAACGACTCCGAAGAGACATCGAACAAGAAACTGAGGAGCTGTCGTATCATACCAGTAAAAATCTACCGGACCATTTATCTGCAAGCGTGAGAAAATGAAGAACAACCCCCATGCTTGGATTCTTAGGAGGGATTGTTGGACCCGTAGCGGGATTGCTAACGTACAACGATGGACAAGAAATGGATTTAAAAATAAATGAGCTTGACCATGCGCAAGCTAACCTATCCCATCTAATGACTAAGGAAACACACATCCGACCACAACTAGAAAATATACACGAGGTTGCTAGATAACACGAAAAACAACAGGATCAGTTTCTCAACCAATTATTTCCAATCGTTCAAAAGGTCATTGAAGACCGACAGGAGACCCACGATATCAATTTCACATCTGCATTGACCAGAGTATTGCATGCCTTCAACGCTGAGATAGATGAGTACATTCGTTCTGCAAATCGAATTATGAATGTCGTCCACACCGCAAGGAGGGGAGAACTTCATCCTTCACTCTTGACGGCGGAAGAAATTCAACCCATATTTCGAACATTCAGGATCACGTACCTAAGGTAACTTTTCCAGTGCCTGGACCACGGGTGGATATAGAGAAATTAGCCCAGACTGTCACGGTAACCATAATTTGTAAAAACGGAACACTACAAGTTCTACTAGATATTCCACTATCAGAGTGTGCAGAATATACTATGTACGAGATGCACCCACTGACAGTACAACAATCTATGCTGGGAAACGGGTCTGTGGGAGCATATATAAAGTCAGAATTTGCACACATCGCAATAGAAGACACACGCAGCGAACCTACATGTTAATGACCCGTGTCGAACACGTCCAATGTAAACAACTGGAAGACTACATCCTTTGCCCAGGCGTGTTCCCTATTTACGAGGTTTCGCACAATATAACTTGTGAATCGCAACTTCTACTGGAGCCAACAATGGCATCATTCAAGTCATGCGATATTAAAATCTCTTTCGAAAGCCAATCCTATTGGAAAGCCCTACCATCATTAAGTGGTTGGATCTGCTCTTTGTCAAACGAGCTAGCAGCAGATTTAAATTGTGTCGACCAGTCCGTTCTTCATCTTCGACTTCATGGACTGGGTCTAATTCAAATCGCACCTGGATGTCACTTAAAAATAACACATGTAACTCTACCAGGCTTGCAACCTATGAAGGAATCAGTAGTAGCAATTTATGAACCTACCATTCACTTAAACCTATCTCAACTATCAACCAAATTACAAGAAGCTCAGGAACTTAAATTGCCAACGAAGATGTACAAGTTACCTGTGACGGAATACCATAAGGAACAGCTATACAAGGAAGGTGAAAAAGCGCTAGAACAAGTAGAGCAACAATTGTACGATCTCAGTTTACAAAGGCAGGATGAGACAACCCAGCATCTACTAATACAGGGCTCTTATGCAGGATTAGGTTTACTTACAATGCTAATATTGGGTTACCTCGACCGTACTAAATTGCTATTGTTTCTGATTGGTCGTTGGACCCGCTTTAATCACAAGTCAAGGAACCAGGGAGTCGATAAGGAGAAGATACAACTGACATCGAGTGTTAGTCCAACCCAAGAGAGAATAGACTGTGCACAGTTTTCGTTGAACCTGGAGGAATTCAAAAGCCACATTCCACCTCAACGGATACCATTGAGGCTTCGGCCAACAAGGAAGTTACACCGTCACCAAGGGTCGTAATGCCAAAACAAACATTACAGCTGACGTAAAATCTGACTTATACCCCACTGTTCTGATGCTCCACGAATGACCAGTGTCAACAAGATATCAACAACATCCGCCTACTGAATCAGATTCAATAGAAACTGCAGTGTCGTGATCAATGGTGCAACATGGGAGTGAAGCACCTAAAAAGTGTTGGAATGGATGATATAAATTAACGATAATAAAAGACACTTAAGGGCTGTCATGTGGACAGATGCAATTACAATAAACTTAGACGAAAAATGTTCGCTATAAGCTCGATTAGGGTATGATACGCTTAAAAGAGACTTAATATCATTTCTCGTCTCTGTAGGATTAACAATGTGTGCAATTTATCTAATATAGTAGCTTTTGGGCAAATCACATGCAATTTATTGCGATTTTCATTTGGAAAGGCAACTCCAGGACCAAAAAAAAAAAAAAAAAAAATTAAATTACAAAAAAAAATAACTATGAGGCCTGGTAGGAGAGAAGATCTCGGACACTGGTAATAATCAGGGACGATAATTTCTATTCCAGGGCGGGTTTGTTACGTCAGACCCTATGAGAAGGAGCAATCTAATTATTGATGGCTAGTTCTCATGGTCTTTGCGTCATTTCTTTGATATGTCGTGGCCGCGATCTTCCTTCTGCCCCCGCCCCCCTTAGCCTCTAACAACATATATAATCATAGGCGTTATTGCTCGTTGGAGCGAGAGAGAGAGAGACAGAGAGCGTGAGAGCGGGCCAGTGATAATTAGAATATCGCGTGCCACTTCTTTTATATTCATGTTCTCCTGACACAACTGAGTCCCTGACTAAAGGTTCATTAATATAAAAGCCTTAATAATTTTCGAAGCATCTATCTATATATTTTGGGAACGATCAGACAAGATGAATATTTCGGTGATCGATGGCAATCCATGTCAGTACCATTCTAAGGGAAGATAGTTACGTTAAAATCAATTGATACTTTACCTGACTATAAAATTTATCAAAATTTCTATAGTTATACAACTGCCCTATATTGATTGTTGACTTTTGAAATCAATAAGCAATATTGGTGCAGGCACTAATTGTTTGCAATTGCTAATCAACAATTCCAGTAAATAGTTTTCTAAATTCTAAAAACGTATACTCTATTTAAAATTAAAATCTGCAATAAAGCATAACTTTTGTGGAAGGGTTTGACTGTTGCTGTCGATCATGGGGATAATAATTTCAATAAGCTAAATTAAAAGTTGCACCTCAAATTGACATTTTTGCACGTGGCCTAAAGGATTGCTTAGTCGATGCATTATCAGCATCAGCATTTTTGAAGTCACGCCACATCCTGCCGTCGTTCCTACAGCAGTCAGCAGGAATAAAAATGTCAGAATTGCAAAAATCCCTACCCACAATGCAAAGAGGCTAATCGCAGTCAAGTCTCGATATCATTCTTCGTTGACACCTTGACCGGCAAAGTCGGTATAATGGGAATAAAAGGGAAATTGTTTTAATAACTTCCCTGCTCCATCCGTATTTCCCTACGCGTTCGCGTCGCGGAGTCGCCCGGAAGTTTTAATTTACCGAAAAAGGCGTGCTATGGGGGGTTTGGGGATGTAATGTGTGCAAACGCAAAACGCGAAAACAACCGGCTAAGTCCAAACGAGAGGCGTGAAATGTTCGGCATTTCAAACCAAGGACTCGAAAGTGAATCGTGACCGCGAAAAGTGCAAGAATGACTTGCCATCAAATCGTTCCGGTTTCTAAGTCGACGTGTGTGGAATCGGGGTGATTTGATGCGAAGACGCATCGACCAAATACCACAAGGAAATTGTTCGACAAGCAAAGGAAAAGGTCCCTGGCAAAGGAAAAAAGGTCAGGAGTACATTAACTAATATTTAATTTGACGATCTCTCTCTCTCTCTCTCTCTGGTTAATGCGTCCCGATCACAATAACAAATACAACGTTAGCGAAATTTTGCATACGCTTTAAGCGTTTAGATTAACGAAAATATTGAATTCGGCCCGTCAATCTCCTACGCTCGGGGATTAGACGGTAGGTTATAAGGTTATTTTAATTATCAATACTTTCCATATACTCTTGTTTCTTTTGTTTTTGACCAGCATGTAAAATAAATTCAGGATTTTTTTGTGCAACCTTGTTTGGAACCATATAGCATTGTGTTGAAAATTAATTACCGACCCTAGCCCAATTTTCATTAATTTTTTAGGGCGGACGCCGAAGTTGCTTCCAGGAAGCTGTGATTAAAAGCGAATCCCAGAAAATAATAATAAACATCTGGGAGCGATCTCAGGTGATTGTCTGAAATACCTCCGGGCGAACCATAAAAGAATAAAATACAAAGTAACTAAAACCTAAATTCCATACTACCATAATTTTCAGCTCTTTGAAAAAGAATTAAATATCCAAATATTCGAAGGCAGGTTGGTTCGTAACAGACAGTTGTTGGCAGCCAAAGTTGGTGAATCTTAGAATAGGAGGATGTCGAGAGAACCTGCTAATTGACAGGTGCGTATGTAAAGACGCTGTGGCCCTCTGTGGATACCTCTGTGGCGACACTAACCATCGTTTGTAGATATAAGTGTCATTAGACACCTTAACACTGGAGAGAACTATATATACCTGGTCGTGCCTCAAAGCCGTATTCAGGACGAAACATCAGTTAAAGAGTATCTCCGAACCAGATACAAGCATCTTCTTCGGCAGATTTGGTCTTCAAATCTGTCGGCGTTGAACAAGGTATTTGCGACTAACATGCTTGCCGCTCCGATATTACTCTACTCCTTTGGGGTGGTTCAATGGACGAAGAACGAACTTACGGCCCTTGGTGTCAGCACACGTAAGATCATGCATATGCATAAAAGCTTACATATCAATTCGTCTGTTCCGCGATTATACATCTCACGCCGTCAAGGCGGAATTCTGAATCTCCAATGTCTTCATAACCGAATTGTTCCAAATACAGCTTATGTCGTAGCAAATGCAAAAGAACCTCTCCTAAAAATGGTCAGGAATCATGAGATGATTGGCAAAGGAGCATTCCTTTACAAACCCGCGGAGCAGGCGGCTGAGACCCTTGGCCTAAATTTTAACATCAGAAGTGATGAAAGCAGAAGTTGAAAAATTCCATTTAGAGCTACTCGACAAGAAAATGCGCGGAAATTTTCACAGGAATGTAGAAAAACAGTCCTTATCGAAGGGGCAAACTTTTGCTTTCCTCAGATCATCAGGGCTTAATTCAGGTACAGAAGGTTTCATTTTCGCATTCCTGGACGGTGTCATTTCCACCTTAGTATCCCGTGACTGCATTTTATGTCAAGAAGTTCCCAGCGATAGGTGCACTGCGTGTCATGCATACGCAGAGTACCTAGAACATATACTATCTGGGTATCCCATCCATGCGGAAACAACGTATATCTACAGACATAATGCGGCCCTAAGAGTGCTTTATTACCATATTTGTCGCTCTTACGTTGTTGGGACTACGATTTTCGGACAGCAGTCTCGGTTGCTCACTCGAGGCCTGACATTGTTCTACAAGACTTCAAGAAACGAACCATATTCGGGATCGAATTCTCGGCTCCGGCCGACTACAACATCACTGCCAAGGAGAAGGAAAAAGAAGAGAGTTATCAGGACCTTAAAGGCATGTGATGCATAAACAATGATCGATTTTAACAGTGTTAGGTTCCCCCGGCTTTTTTCCTATAATAATAAAGATTTTGCCTTA
>CAKNWU010050790.1:0-11872 GCA_932072015.1 Andricus quercustozae
AATTCTTTTACTTTTAACGTTGTTTTTTACAATTCCGCGTTTCATTGATAGATTGTTTTATTTGTTTCTCTTTTTTAATTCAAATAGTAAAATATCTCTTGAATAATAATCGAAATTTCATTAATTTAAATGTAGAGAGTATCAAAAACTTATGCAACATTTACCCCTCTTTAGGCCCAAAGGAAAGTGTCTTTTTTAAATACGAAATTCCCATTAGGAGGTCCGCCACTAACGCTTGGAGATTCTCCAGACCAATCAGCTTTCATTTCCACTGTATTAGACGAAAAGTCAAAAAATGTATATAATATAATAAAACAGAATTAAATTCATAAATTAAATTGAGCAATTTTTAATTCCAGTTTGATCAGTGTTCGTTATGTTCATTTTTGTTGGCAATTTAACAGTGTTTGTAAATTTCAATTCTTGATCAATAATTGGAAAACAATACTCGCTGGTTGGCTTTAAAATAGCGACCGATTCATGTTTTGCATTGCTTTCTGAATATTTTTTCCCCATTTTTAGCATCTTTATAACTGAACGCATCTGTAAATATAAATACAAATTGTAACGCTTTATTCCAAGAAGCCATTACCTAAATTGTAACTTTTATCATTTGGATATTTCTTAAAGAATTAATGATTTTTATTGTCTATTGATGAAACATATAATCTCTCTTATGTGTATCTATTTACAAGTACATTTTCTAGGAAATTACACCATCACAAATTACGAAAAATTACAACAAAATTTTTTGATTCTTCACAAAATACTGCGTATTCTAAAATCATATAAAGAAAAATTATTAAAAATCTATTGTCAATTCTGAATTCAAACTCTGACTTCTTTCTTGATTCGCTTGAAGATCCAACAGTGTTCTGAATTAATTGCAAAGTCTATAAATCGGATGCCAATCTAGGCCAAGAAAATTATATCTCCTATCTTGTTTTCTCGAAGTTTATTATGCATGTCATTGTGTTATGAATTTGGTTTCACATTCGTTTTTAAGTTTCGTTGCATTTAAAATTTAGTGATATTATCAGTGGAGCCCCTCGGAAGAATAACTTACATTGACTTTATCTTTTACAATCTTCATAAAAGATTCTTTCCACTACTTAAATGTTTAATAATAAATTTATATTCTTAATGCATGAATTATCTCAAATTAAAGGTGTTTGTAAATGTAAGTTCTTTGAGCTTCGAAAAATTTCAACTGAAGATTTTTGAATTATAAATATTAAAAATGTTTATTATATTTTACTGTGGAGGACTTCCTGAAATAATAATACTATTTTTGTGCCGTAGGTTTTAAAATAATTTTTTGTTGTAAACATGTGTCTATTAGACATGAATCATCGCCTACGCATCAGCGAATAATAAGCTCTAATAATGTTTGTTTCCGAGCTACTCTAATTTGCCTGCCCATCATTTTTATATTTTCTCTAAGATTCCAATTTAAAACTTTGGAAGTCTTTTAATTTTCAATCGTTAAATTCGAACTATTCACAATTTTTAAATGTGGGATTATTTTATTATTTTCAGAATTATTAGATTTTTACGTTATATAGTTTGCTATTCTTCAGTTTTTGGTAGTTTTCAATTCCAAATTACACAATTTGAAGCTGGCTCCTGATTTATTATTATCAATTGTTAGTACTAGAAACATTTTATATCAAAGGAATTTCAGTTTTCCATTCTTCGAGGTTACATTTTTGATGATTGTATTTTTGGTGCATTGTTGATCTGTCCACCCGTTCGTCCGTTTGTCATACTTTTCTTCAGGCGAATGCACTGCAAAAGGACATGAGTGCCAACATTTTGCACAGTCAAAAGGCCAGAAAAAATATTTAATCTACTTGATTAAAGAATTAATAGGCTACAAAACAAAATTTGAAAGAAAGTTATTCTCGTTTTGAGCTTCAATAATTTTCCAGGCTTCAAATTCTAAATTATTTCATTTTATAGTCTACTTCTTTATTATATACTATTTGAATTAGATAATGCTTTTTTGTTATAAATTATAAATGACTAGCTTAAATTTGAAATTTACAACTATAAAATGCTTAAATTTTTAGTTCAAGTGATTTGAAATTAGAAGAATTTGTAACAGAGTCTGATGACATGTTTAATCGAATTACCTAATTTTTCTGTGTGTTATTTTTAACGTAAATAAACGCAGCGGAAGTACACTAAGCGTGCAAATAATCTTGTTTTTTTACTCTGAAGTGACGTAGCCTGTTTACTAGTTTTAGAATATTACCTTCTGGCTGCCTCGTGTATACATTACCGCTTCTTAAATTCTGTATGTAATGCTACAAATGAGTAATGATTTAAAGTTTTCTGAGTTATGGCCAAATAATGCACGATATGAAAAAAGGCTCAAGAAGAAATACGTTTCGTTTTAAACACCCTACAATACTGTCACTTTACAAGATACAGAAAAAGATGACTCAACAGAGATTGTTCATTTAGAAAAGATCTAAAAATTTGTTAAAAATTACTTTTTGATTGGATGCGTAACCATACAAATCATTGCAAGAGGAGTTCTCATGAAGACACCGTTTGACGCGTGTACCTATTTACTACTGCCTATAATGATTCGCCTATGCAAAGAAACGATCCATTTTAACAGCTGATCTGACCTATAATAATTAAACCGCGATGTCATGAATACCACTGCCCATCAAATGTTAATTTTTTTATGCGAATAAGACGGCAGCTAGTGTTTCCGAATGGATTTTTCGTGCTGAACATGAATATGGATTCAAAAAACTTCCCATCACGTCACTTTCTTGAGAAAGTAGGGGTCGTAACCCCTAAACACGGCGTTTTTAGCCATTTTTGAAAAATCGTAGAGCTGAATCATTTCGTGCTACAAACTTCGTTAATATCAGAAAAAATAAAGGCTGAAACAAGCTCCTATTAATGAGACTTATGCAAACTTAATCGCATGTGCCCTTAGACCTATAAGGAAAATTCTTTCCACCTTGAGCAGAAAATTATTCTCAAGGTACCTGGTATGAAATGTGCGGTCGTAGGTTTGTCATACCCTTCACCAACGTTCCACTAATTTCCTGGATACCCTGCAGGCTATCTCTGCCCACCTTTCCATACCCAGAATATTGTTTTGCATGTCCATATTACCCACACATGGCGTCCGTGGATTCTGAAACGAAGAGGAAGGACGCAAATTTGTAACGGAGCATTGCCGGTGCCTTCGGTTAGCAAGGATCAGAAAATCGTCAACTCCAATCTAGCTCATCAGCAGGACGTCCCGACGAGCTCCAAGTCTCACGAGCGTCCACGAACTCTGAAGGATACGGAGAACTCCAGCGGTGATATCGGTTTCCCGGTAGTCATGCTGATTCAAACTCATGATTCCACCCAAAAAACGTACTACAGTAAGAAATAATTTCCCCATTTCTACGGATGGAATTCTGGGCCGACCCGTTCACCGACAGAAACAAGTCAACATTACGTTTAGACACAATACTAATGTTCAAGGAAGCAAGAAGAAGATTAAAATCGGAGACTAAACTGTTTGTTCGCATATTAAGGATTCAGCCACAAATTTGTCTAGCATTTGGGCTGGATGTATCAAATATCGAAGTACGAGAGGGGGACCTACCCCATATTAAGACTAAGGAAGACATATATTTAGTTTAAGATGTAGCCACGATTAAAACGGGAAGATTCATGCATTAGTAATCAACACTACAGAAGAGGTAGTCGCGCTAGCCAATCCCCCTCAACAAATCATCCTGTTTGAGTGCTATAAGATTCGAAGGGAAGAATCTTCCGATTTAGAGCCGCCAACGGAATAGGACGAAGATGTAGCCAAGAAGAAGCAAACTCGCACTGAGCGCGTGTTTAACAGTTTATTACTATCCCATTTAAATGATAAAGAAAAAGAGTACGTTGCCCCATGGACAAACGAATTCAATTTTAATGACGAGAAACTAACTACAACCCACTTGGTCCAACACAATATCGACGGGTTTACAATTCAGCCGAAGATGTACGGCAAGCAGTCCAAACTTAACTCAAGAGCAAAATCAACAAACCATCAAAATCACCCTATAATTCACCACTACACAATGACAATCCCCAAGACACCTGATTCTTCAGGACAAAAAAAAACAATTTGTCATCTATTATAGGGCGCTTAACGAAAAATTCTTAGGGGATGTATACCCCTTGCCAAATATTAAAGAAACACCGACCATCTAGGGAAGGCGCACTACTAATCTGTTCATGATTTGACAAGCGGATATCACCAAGTAGAAACGCTTTCCGGCGCTCGGGAGAAAACGGCATTTCCTACGCCACAAGGTCATTTTCAGTACCTCCGAATGCAAACGGGCATCAATGTGACATCCTACGCGAAGAAGTGGCATATCTAGGTCACGTAATTGGACGAAATGAAGTCAACTCTAATTCATCAAAAATAAGAGCGGTACAAAATGTTCTCACTCTGTGCGAGGAAGAGCTGTCTGTCAATTCTTAGGACTATCTGGTTATTATAGGCCATTCACTTGAGTTAACTCCAAGTTAGCCAAACCGTTGAATGATCTTATCAAAAAAAAATTGAATGGAGATGGAAAAAAGAGCATCAGCAATGTTTCGATAAAATACGAAGTTACCTTTGTCGAGAGCCTATCGTTTAATATCCGGATTACAACAATCAAAAGAAAAGGGCGGAATGGACATGCCTACCGCCTATATGGTACTATATGGCGTACAAAATAGCCGGCCCTACCTTTACGGAAGGAGATTCATATTTGCATCTGATCATCAGCCCGTTTATTGGATGCTCTTTGTTAATGAGCCGGGCACCAAACTTCTTGGGTGGAGAATGCAATTGAAAAAATACGATTTTTTCTCCGAATACACATACGTTCCTCAGCAACCGTCTGGATGCCGAAATAATAATAGAGCGGCTAGGAAACTGCGACACGAAAGCCCTTTGTCAACAAACAAGAATTCTTTCAACTAAAATCCGGTTCAGAACCCTTACTGGTGACATGGAATTGTGTTCCTCTCCACCAAGGTATAGAAGGAAATGAAGCAGATGATCTGACAAACGAAGGAACAGAGCAAAATTCCCTACAGGAAACCAGCACCTTCCACACAGAAACGTTAAGTTTTCATCATAAGGACTTTACACTTCCGCAACAAGTCATACTGGATATCAGCCCACCTCAGTTGGACACCGAAAACGACGATGTCGAGGAGATTCAAGACGTTAATTCGAAGTACTGGAAACAAATTATTAAACAAGTTTATTGAATCCCTTGCGGAGCACAAACTCTGGTTCTGCGATAATGAAGGTATTGGTTCCGTTATTCAGATTACTTGCACTCATGTTTCTGAAGGTGAAAAGCTTGCTTGAGACTTTCTAAAAACATCAACAACCATTGCAGGAGGCCGACAACTTAAATATGCTAGATCAACTGCAGGTCCATACAACCTTAGTGTGTAGGAAAGTGGTACCAACGCAGCGACGAAGTAATGTGCATTTTACGGGCATTTCGGAAGAAATTAGTACTGATCAGATAAAGGATCCTGTATCAATATTGACAATTACGCCCATTTTACTGCAGCAGAGTGTACACCTATGAATTCGGTCGCGAAGGTCCTGGTGGCCACCAAGCGTCTTGATCTATAATATCTCTGGGGAAGCTGACCTCAGTTGACTAGAAGGACGTGATTGATTGTCTAAGGAAGCTTCGTCTAGGTCTAGGAAAAGATGAACAGAAAACATGCAGTGTAGAAAATTCAAAAGACTGGCTTGGTTCACTGCCCCAAGATAAAATGCGCGACGCCTTGAAACCCATTATCAGGGGTAGTGATATCAGGACCACCCTTTGTCAACGGAGAATTGAAGTACCACCAAATGTTTTGCGACAAGAAATAACAACGAAATGTCACGAGAATGTCACCAAATTTTCATAGATGTCTGAAGAATAAGCTCATGAGAGCCCATACTCACTATTTTCATGAAGGTTCAATAATATCAGAAGGTCCTTGTGACATATGGACACAGAAACAAATCTCTACTGGAGAATTGCAAAGTGACACTCGCCGAAGAGATGCATTAACATCTCCGAATCTTACAAATTGAGTAGTAAACATGGTGTAGAAAACATAAAACGTAGGACCAAAAAACGTTATCAACAAAACCTACCGCTGAACATGAGAATGCGGAGAGCATCTCCGATGCTTGGATTTCTGTCGGGAATTATAAGACCTTTTGCAGAACTTGTCACCTATGTTTATGAGCAACTATCAGACGCAAAAGTCAACGAGGTGAATGATATGCAAAAGAATTTATCTCAACTTATTGAGCAACACACCCATGGTTTGAGAGCTGATCTCTAGCAAATATATCCAAGAGACGGAAATCAAGAAAGACAGCTTAATCAGTTTAAACTTGATTTAAACATTACAGCAGTAAGTTTTGATCAATTAGAGAATATATGCCAAAATAAACTACACAAGCACTTTGAATCAAATGCTGAGAATGATACAACCCGGATTAGATAGCTACACACGATCAGCCGATCAACTCCTAGATGCCATATACGACACTAGAAGAGGACATATACATCCCTCTCTGCTAAACACCAACAAACTAGAGGTTGTATATCGACATGTACAGGACCATGCTCCTAAACTCATGTTTCCTACTCGAGGACCAACCAAATTATCATGGTGAGGAATGAATCTTCACGGTTCGTACTGCTCATACCACTTCTCGACAAATCAGATCATCAACTCTACCATATTTATTCAATATTCGGACCTCAAGAAATATGCACAACCAACTCTGGCCGGGCGTACATAAATTTTAATTACAGATATATCGACGTGAATGAATTTCAAAGAACCTACATCCTAGCGACTGAAGATCATTTCTTAGAATGTAAGTACCGTCAGCAATATCATCTTTGTAAGCGAGACCTTCCCATCAACGAGAAACCGTCTAGTAAAACTTGCGAAAGTAAGCTGCTGATCCACACAACAAAAGACACGTTTAAAATCTACGATATCAAAATTTCATACCAGAGCGACTCATATTGGATCAAGGTGAAGTCTTTGGCGATGGGTTCACTCTCTCGGCGGGGAGCAGTAAGCAGAATTAATCTGCCTAATGTAACTATTAATAAAAATTCAGTTTTTAAAATGGGAAATAGTCCAGCTAGGTCCAGGCTGTATATTGAAAACGGAGTCTTACATTTTAACCAGTCTTTCAGTCAACCCACATTCTACAAATTTTATTTATCAGCTATCTTTAGATTCAGACCTAAGAAAAATATCATTTGTCGTTGGACACAATAACAAGAAGATTAACATCACGGAATTAATGATTATAAGAACATCTAAAGGATACGTTACCTGCCGTATTATTCCTGGGATTAATTAACTTTTTATCTCTCTTTAATATCAATAGTAATATTAGCATGTGTCGCTTGTATTAGCAAGAAGCGATCTACGAGGTACAGTATCAGTGACCTCAAACGAATAACTCAAAATTTCGAAGAAGCTAACCTCGGATAGTACCATTCATATGAGTAAGAATGCAAAAATATCTCCAAGAGTCACTAACGCGAATTCAAATCAGATCCTTTGCAAGAAAATCATCCATCGGGCTCCTGAAAAAGCAGCCAATATATCAAAAGTATCGAAGATAACCCTGCCCAAAGTACAGCTACTGTTGCAAACGCTTTAACCAATGTGAAAGTGTAAGATTAAAAAAATATTCACACAAATGTACCATATTCTTTATATCAGGTTCAAACCACTACACAGAAGCAGCTAGAATTGAATATATATTTGACATTACTTTTTGACATAATGATTAAGGCGATTGTGTGAATAAAGAATTTAAAATTCACTACTAGGCCCGTATACGTCTAAAAAGAACCGTCTAAGCCAACGATAGTTTAGGTCGTGACACCATCCGAGAACCTATCTCATAAGTTTATTACCTCCTGACTTAACTCAGAAATGTTACTCTATGAAAATAATTAATGCAACTAGCATGGGAAAGGACTATTGATTTAAATCCCGTTATCAAGGACAATAACAAAAATTTCCAGGGTAGTTTTGTTACGTACCGTCGAGGTAGGTGCATTTTCTTATCTCTCAGCGTCTTTCCTATAATATTATATAATATAATATTTGAGTTACTTATTAGCATAATTATTAGTCAATCAAATTTTTATTTTTATTGAAAAATAATAAATGAAAGGACTCAAAAATGTCTTTGAGTCAATTTATGACAGTCAGCATTTTTTAGAACTCAACGATTCCTAATATAGTTTCCCTTCATAGTTCCTTTGCAAATTGTCGCTTGACCATAAACATCTAATGAAAATTAGCAAAATTCTTAAGAAAATGCCCTACCTCACCTACTTATTAGTAGTTTCGAATCGATCACACTCAAATTTCTCATTACCGTTCTTTGATACTTCTGGTACCGACAAGAAATACTACAGATTACGAAAAAACGCGGTTTCTCATGCCCGTCCGCACTCGACGCAGAACTGAACTGAGCTGCAACTTCATAAATAATTAAAGTTAAGCATTGACCAGGAACGACCTTTTCGAACGGAAGTTTGACCCGTCCCCTCATTTTTTATTAAATATCAACGGTCCTAATTTGACAAATTTAATTGACTCAGACAAATAGATTCATGGACATTTCAATTCGAAACGAGCAGAGATCGTTTACCACCGTCAAGGATGTTTAGATTCAGCGAATCAGCTTCCTGAACCCTGAATAAAAAAGACGATTCGGTCCCAGTGCAGATTTCGACCAAGTGCAACAATCCCCGTAAAGGTGTAAACCTGAAAAATTATATTCTTTTACAAAAACTAGAAATCTAATCCCTGTCCACTTCTTCCTTCCCCCGGTCGAATAAAGTGTGTCAGTAGCTATAAGTTAGGGTAAGTCGAATATGAAATCGCTTGTGCTTTCTTGAATCCCTTAGAATTTTACTGTCTGTATCCTACTCCATTTTCTCTCAATTTGAATACATTAGAATCAAAACTAGAGTCAGTGAGTCAGTTACTCAAAAGAAAAGACTTTTTATCATTGCCATCCAATAGAACAGGGCAGCCGAAAAAGGAAACATTTTGAATTAATAAGTTGGTAATCACGATCCCACAAAAATGAACAATTTAATCAAATTAATTTGATAGCTGGAAACTCCGGTAAATTATAGTAATCAGAGCCCTTTCACAGGTTTTTCGTATTGAAAATAATAATCTGTTACGTCAAAGTTCGTTATTTGTATTGATATAAAATTTAAAATAATAGCAATTCAAATGAAAATCCGAAGAAAAAAATACAATAATGTTTTAATTTAATTTTGATCCTACTTCAGGCTACAAGGATAACTATGTTTCATTTTATAATTTGTTTATTGAATTAGTTACACATAATCTGCAGTGAATCGCAATTTGCAACAATTTTCATAAAAATGTGTGGGAAGATTGTGTAATATCTGCCTAAATGACCATGCTTTATTTTAGCTGATGTCATATTCTTAACATCACCGCTTATCATATTTCTTTTCATTCTTAAATGATTTCCATGTGTCTTATATATTTCACGAAGAATTCCACTATATTTCTGTATCGCAAAAACGTCACCATTGGATGTTGATAACACAATACATTCTTGGTTTTGTAATGATTTGATAAACAAATCAATCCTTTTCTTCGACCACCGATGTTTGAGAATGTTAATTTGTGAAATTTTGTATGGATTTTACACCTGAGTACAGTAATACTTCAAGTTTGCAATTATAAACAGAAAAAATTAAAAAAAAAAAAAAAGAATAATTAATTTCAATTTGTACCTGAGATAAGATTAATTTCGAAGAGCAAACAAACATCGAAAAGGAAACATTAATCAAATTGACCAAAGTATTTTAAAATAATGTCACATTTTTCATTTTTCAGCTTAAAAAATTTTTTATCAAATTTAAATTTAAATTCAGTTTCGCGCGTTTTCTCATCAGTAGTTTCAATGAACTCATCTTTATAAACGCTCATTACGTATACTGCTTTATTGTATCTATATATTGTCAATTTTGTTTCGTCCTTCCTAACCATTATAAAGATTTCTTTTCTGTATTTTTAAGATGTAGTTTTTTAAAGTAAGTGAATTCTTATCTCAGGTACAAATTTATATTAATTATTCTTATCATTTTAATTTTTTCTGTTTAACATTGCTAACTTGAAGTATTACTGTATTTAGCTTTAAAATCCTTTTGAAAAAGGTACCCAATCGTACCGAAACGTACGTAAAGGATGGAGAAATGAGTTTTTAATCAATAAATTTTGAGTTGGACAGTTGTTTTTGCGTCATTTTTTATTTGATTTTTATGTGGACCGTAAGACATACAAAATTTCGCAAATTAACATTTTTATTCTTGGTTTTGCGTGATACAAATTTACCATTTCCCACAAGCAATCGAATTTCTTTATCGCCGCGAAAATAGTATCTTCGAAACTCGAATTGCCGGTTCTGATTTGGCTCGGGAATAAGCCGAATATATCCATGTTGTCCAAATGCATATCCTAGTACTTCATGAGGAGGAGTCCTGCCCGTAAGAGAACTTGCATGGTATGAAGAGGAGGCTACTGAGGAGAAGTCCGAGAAGGTGCATTTCGTCTGTAACAAGTGGAAGAACCAGGATAGTGTTTGCCATCGGGATTCCATTCTGACTCCAGTGAATCATAATTTGATAAAGCTTTAATAAAACTTTTTGGCAACGTTGTGTTATTTTGGCCTACTGGACAACACCTTATTTCATCTGCAGTCAAATTATGAACTGCGCCGCTTATTATATTTATTTTTATTCGCGAATTATTTTCATCTGTCCTATATATTCCATGAAGAGTCCCACTATAATCCAATATTGCAGAAACGTCACTACTGGATGTTGATAATACAATATATTCTTGTTTAGGCCGAAGCACATGGTTCCTATGATCTATTCGCATTTGAATTGGTTCATAGGCAGGAAAAACGTATCTTCGAAATTCAAATTGTTGGTTTTGATTTGTGTAAGGAATAAGCCTAACATAGCCAAGTTGTTCTATTGCACACCCAAGTACTTGTACTAAAAGAGGCCTTCCCGGAGAGGACCTTGACCTGCCACGAAGTAGAGGCTCCTCAGGTATAATCTGTTCAGGTGAATGCTGTATGTCATGAGAAGAAGAACTAGGGTTACGTTCGCTGTGAGAATTCCATATGGTCTGTAGTGAATCGTCGTTTGCTAAAGATTTAATAAAACTTTTGGGGAAGATTGGGTGATGTTCGCCTACTGGACAATCTCGCAATTCATCTCGGTTCAAATTATAAACTGTTCCGCTTATCATATTCACTTTAATTCTCGATTTGGAACTACGTGTCGTATATATTGCACGAAGAATCCCACTATATTGTAATATTGCTAAAACGTCACCATTGGATGCTGATACTACAATCTGTTCTTGGACTGGAACGGGAATATACCTTTTTTCTTCTGCTCGAAATCTGATTTGTATACCAGCAGGAAAAACGTATCGTCGAAATTCGAACCGTATGTTCTGATTTCTGCGGGGAATAAGCCGAATGTATCCAAGTTGCCCAATTGCATATCCAAGTACTACATGTAAAGGTGGCCACCCAGGAGGCGATCTGGCTTCGTCATGAAGAGAAGGCTTCTGAGTTGAAAACCGGTCAGGTGAATGTTGTCTGTCAGTAGAAGACGAACCAGGGATACGTTCTCTATTAAGATTCCATTTGAACTGTAGTGAATCGTTATTTGCTAAAGCTTTAATAAAACTGTAGGGGAAGATTGGGTGACTTGGCCCC